>JBAMYA010044133.1:0-12723 GCA_037176975.1 Arrhamphus sclerolepis
CAAACGAAAGTTGAAAAATACAGAACACCTTTTTCCCTCTCCCAGCTTTTTCCAAACAAAAGAAGAAAAAAGTGAAAAAAAAAAAAAAAAAAAAAAAAAAAAAAAAAAAAAAAAAAAACATTTCTGGGCATCAAAGCTCTGTCAGCAGAACAGCCGACATCTGTGAGGTGATTGGCAGATTAGTGCTTGTTTACTCCACCACGCATAGCCTGATAACATGGGATAATGTGCATTTGGAGTATAAATGAAGGCTAATGTTTGCCTGTTGAAGTGAGCATAACAGTAGACAGGAAACCCTTTTTATGATGTTGCCATGTTCAGAAGGAGATGCAGATTTCTGTCTGTCCTGCCAGTCATGTCCTGCATCATCCTCAACTTTCTGGCCCTTCATCCTCACTGTAGTAACTTTCAAAAACACAAGAATACTTATTTTTTAAAAGCTATTTATTGCATATTTATTATATATTTTTGCCCTTCTGACACCAAAACCACAATAGATTGGTTTCAATAAATAAACCATAGAAAACTCCAAACAAATTAAGTAACCGCACATCTAAATATGATTTCCAGCTTTGGCATTTATGTACCAAAAATAAATAAGGCTTGGCACAATATTGTGAGCCAAGACCCATTGTTTCTTAAAAAAAAAACTAAGTCTTCAGCAGATGCTCCTTTTATAGCCTGTCCTGGCACCTTCATCTGTCACCTGTTAATCTCTTTTTGTTTTGCAGTGCCACATGTTTTTTTTGTTTTTTGTTTTTTTCAGCTTTTCTGTCTTTCTTTGCCTCACTTCCAATATTTTTATGAGTGTGATGCTGGTATCAAACTGGATTTCTTTCCTTTCTAAATAAAATGAAGTCAGTCACTAATGACACTGAAAATCATGCAAGTGGGGTTTCTACATTTATTGTGTTTTCACTCTACAGCACATTTTCATTACCAACCCTTTCTTGTTACTATAGCAACCTAACTCTTTCCTCTCCCTAAGTATTCTCAAACTCTTTCCTCCTCTTCTTTATCATCCACACAGCCTTAAATCAGCGTGGACCACATAAAACATACTGAAAGAATCTTGAAAGAGAGAATTTAAAGGAAACCTAGTCTAACAAGATGTTTGATTTTATATATCATTTGGATATGTAAACACATTTTTGAGAGGGACTTCTGTTCGAGTAAATTGAGTGCCTCATGTTTTATGTAATTTCGCTTGTATGAACAATGTCATTAACAGTACATTGACAGCAACTAAGAAAGGAAAATGAGGGAAATGCGTGCAAGAAATCCCTCAAATTGTTAACTCAAGCTTTCATGGCCTCCCTGCCTTTACACACACACACACGCACACACAGGGGGTATTGACTTTGGTGCAAAAGAAAGTGTCGGTGGTGTCTTTGCTGCGACACTGGTGCTGAGTTACAGTGCTAATGAGAACTTTAATGTCACCCACACAGAATTCTAGCAGACAGATTAGATGTGCGATTACACTGGGTCCCAAAAACACACACGAATACAGAAACACACATTTCAAAGGAGAGAAAGAGAGAGCGAGAGAGAGAGAAACGAGACAAATGGGGTTCAAGTTTCACAAGAAAAGGCTGGTATACTTGTGATCTTGTCCTTTCTGCTGCTGTTCTAGGCTTCTGCTGTATAGGGGGAAAAAAGAGAATGATGAAGCTTCAAAACTGAGGCTGGAAACGCCTGAATAAAGATGTTTTAAAGGTTATATGGACAGATGAAACAGCAATGATGTCATCACAAGTGACTGCATCACTAATGGAAAGACAGTACTAATCTGAAACAGGCCTCAGCTGGACTGAGTGCTCCTGAAAAGAAGAAAAAAATCTGTCAAAGACGAAGAAAATCAATGAGGAAATAAGAATTATGTGGAAGAAAAATAAATAAAGGAATATGGAAATACGAATATGGACTGATTTTGCTTTAGTTTATTTTGCTATTCTCTACTGTGTGTGTTACTCTTCAAAAACTGAAGTGCAATTGTGAGGTCCTTGTCTCCATCCTGCAAGCTGTAACTCCCGAATCAGTGACACTAGCATCTATCCATCCATCCATTATCTATACCCACTATTTCCTGTATAGGGTCACAGGGTCTGCTGGAGCCTATCCCAGCTCACTTGGGGTGAAAGGTCACCAGTGACACTAGCATCTCAACTCAATACGACTCCCTCTTTCCCCAAGAATGAAAAACATAATCTCATACGGTACATGTGAAGCACAGAAATGACTGGAGCAACTAAAAAATTTGAACTGTAAAAACAAGAAACAATAGTATGGAAGTAAATTTTTGTCAAAAAAGGAGAGCTCCAAAAAAGCAGATTAATATTAACATTTTTATTTCACTAAGCTCAGTGTGCATCATTTCATGTGTGGACAGCACAAGTTTAACCGTCATGAGCAAAAAAAAAAAAGAAAAAAACCTGTTTCAAGACCACAAAGGGGAGAAAAAGCGCTCCTGAAGCTCATGTCTGCTCGCCCAGTTCTTCCAGCTTCTCTCGTTCACAGTCTTTTCTCGCACAGATCAGAACTTTGTCGGGAGGTGGAGCGTGGGGGAAAGTTTTGTAACTTTGGAGGAGATGAGGCCCTCATATGATCGGTCATATTTTAATTAGACCACATGCACCCTCAGTGTTCTGTGACGGTTGGTACAGAAAGGACGGATCTGGAAGTTTCTGCTGTTGGAAGACTTGCGGCAGTGCTTGACCATGGTCCGTGCATCTTTTGGTCATTTGATTTTCTTTTCAGGAACCAAAATTAAAAAAAAAAAAAAAAAAACAACCAAAGACAAAATAAATGTTTATGTGGTTTTCCTTTCAAAGGTCTGATAAACTGCATTAATTAGCTGATTAAATTTGTTTTCTGAGGTCTCTAAATAGGGGGTGTAATGTTGTTTTTACCGACAATTGCCTATGTGCATTTTTTTGACCCACCCAATGAAATCTCTGTCATGAGAAAAAGCTGCTTTGGTGTGTTCATGAATGATTAAATAGGCTATGCTCCTATTGGTTGTTGTCGTGATGAATGAGCTGTGCACTGATTTGTTGGTTTAACTTGAAGCAAAACCACCATGGAGTGATGTAGAAGTTTTCAGAGTTTATCCTGACAAGGAGTATATTTATGACTGACTGTATGAGAGCAAGGCAGCTCAAATAAACCCAGTTCAAAGCTGGTGAGTGACGATGACAGTGACAGCTACAGCTGTAGCTTTTGCTAAAAACAGCAGTTATTCATCCAGTTAAAATAGCTGCACTGGACTCACCAACGTTCAGCCATGTCTGAGTCACAGAGAAAGTCCAGTCTTATAGAGATCCAGTGTTCTATAATGGAAAATCAACACACACTGCGATACAACGAAGAGACGTAAATTCCGTCCAGGAGGCCATAACAAAACGCACCAAAGAGTCTCAAATTTACCAGGCGACCACTGCTAGCTTTCACAGGCTTTCAAGGAAGTTGAGCCTTATTCCACCGAAGGTGAGCTCATCCCCAACCGAAATGGGGGAAGCATTTTACTGCCACCATCATTGAACTGAATTAAGACAAAAGCTTTTCTAGATGCTATAATGCTTTTGTGGACTTTAATTTTAGTCGTCAAATTGTCTGACACGTAATGTGAAGCTTAGCTCCAGGTTAGTTTATAGTTTAGTTACCTACAGGTTGCAGTTGTGGTGCTGATGTGATTAATAGCTCTTCATTTGAGTGTCAGCTGCTGAATGAAGTCTTCTTGAAACTTTCCAAGGTTGAAGAAACTGTCTTAAGGATGAAAAATTAATTTTCTTCACTCCAGATAACTGATTTTCCTTCTTTGTATCCATACAAGTTAAGTAATCCTCAGACAGACGTTCAGATTTCTAGAGTCCAGCAGAAAGTGGGCTGGTTTTAATGTTGGAGGATCCAAATGAGTCCACATAAAGTGTTACGAAACACATTGCTGGTTTTCACATTGGATCGTGTTTCAGCTGAATATTTAAGTTGTGAAATTTACATATGAAGGAGGAAAAAATAAGATTCAAGGTTTGCTGCATGTCTACATACCAAACCTTATACTATCCTTATTTAACTATGTCAAGGTAAAACCAGATTTAAACTTTGTAGGATATTAAAAGTACACAAATCGAAATTGAGATGTAAAGCTTTTCTCTTTTTCTTGATCTATTGGGGCATAAATAAAACTCAAAAGATGGCTTCATTTTTTATCTTCCATCAGAATAACAAAAAGTAACATTGCTACTGAACAAGAACGAATACATTTCAAAACGTCACCCTTCTCCAGAATGATCCACATGTGAAATTATGCACATTGAGCACAATTTACAAGCTTGCAATAGAAAACTGAGCATGTGAAGTTCATCAGGGGCTCCCATTTTTTGACTAAAATGTACTTCCATACAGAGATAGACAGACAGACAGACATGCTATGGGCTACACTCATTAAGAAAAATGTCGCTGAACTTTTTTATGCTCTGAAGATGGACTGAAAATACAAGTTTATGAAAGATATACTGTCTTGGAGCAGTTGTAAAGAGTGACCACTGTAACATTAAAAGAGGCAGTGAGCACTGTGCAGGACAATTGCTCCATCACAAGCATCCAAGCAATCCACTGCTTTGCTATCAGCAAAGGCCAAAGAAATGACTGAAAGAAAAAGACCTGACTCTGTTGCTTGCCTTTAGCCTGAAGATACGGGCCCTTTTCAGAAATAAGATTTGAAGTGAGCGAAGCAAATACAACTCTTTCTTGCTACAGTATTTAGAAACCTGTAGTTGCTGCCAAAGGGAAAACTGCTTGTGAACTCAGAGGATGGAAGGCTTCTGCCAGTTCTTTATTACAAAAAAAGCCTGTAATTAAATTCAAATAATCCTGCAATTATCTTAGAACGACAAATATTGAGAATCACAAGGAGAAGTTCCTCTCGAAAAAAGGAGCAAATTTGGCTCAAATGTCTTTTGATTGGCCGAGTTCCTGGAGGGTTGGTCATGGCCAGAGCTAATGAAACCACTTCTGACTCCATAGTTGGCAACAGTCAAGGGAGATCAAGACAACAAACTCAGTCCCTGCTGGGCAGTTGAACCTCTGCTTTTAAAATGGTAGCTGAAGCTCTTGCTGTCATGAGAGAACTAGACTACACAAGGAAGTTTTACCCTCCATGACATCACACAGAGACACTGTTATAAAGAGTTAGGAAGGAGCTATTCTCAGCACCATCAAAGCCATTTATTTTGTATATAGAATACTACAACAGCTCCAGGTGGGAGCTTCTGGTCAAATTTAAGATGATGATTCATCACATTAACATGAAGATAAGTCAGAAAACACAGGACAACATAACATGATCACTTTAACTAGAAGTGAGATGAAATGTATGAGTTGCGTCACGGAGGAGTTGTCCGATGCTTAGGGTTGATTGTTTTTGTTGTTGTTGTTGTTGTTGTTTTTTTCTGTATGATGATACAATCAAATTGCTTGCAAAATATCCAAGAAGAGGGTTTTTTTTACTGGGTTAACCCGGCTAACTGCCAGAGTGCTTGACTAAGCTCTGTGGAAAAGTAGCCAGAGAGCTGAATAGCGAAAGGAAGAGAGGGGAGCCGGATGTCACTCAACGGGAACTGGCTCTTCTTATTTGCTACATCGGCTCGAACAGGCTCGTTTGTGAGCAACACATCACTGCTGTCCACAGCCGCAGAAATGCAGTTCTTACGACATTCATCCACCATGTCTGCCACTTCCTTCCAAGCTTTATTTCTGTGTCACCACAAGCTTTGATCATGAAAAACAGAATGATTGAATACCGCATTTTTTTTCACACCAAATTTTTCCTCCTTATTCCTGTAATGTGAGGTCCAATCACAGGTGGATACAAGCCGCTATAGACCCACCCCAGCATCATACTCCAAAGTCTATGGAGACAGATGCGTGCATCGTGTACCTGTGAATCCACTGTTAGACATAACATAGGCAACCTGGAAATATGAATATGTTAAAACTGCAACTAACAATTATTTTCGTAGTCTACTAATCTGAACCGTCAAATAGTCATCAGTTATTTATGTCATTCTTTCCACATGCCTTGCTTTAATGCTGCAAAAAAGTGACAGATGTTTAAAAAGCACACAGAGCCGACACCCTACTGGTTGACGAACCGTGGAATATATAAGGAGAAGATGGCTGCATAGTCTTGCATACCCCCTTGCAGCATCAGGGGCATTATACATGCCCCTGAAAAGCAGCAACATAACTTCCATCAAGCACCGCTGATTATTTAGTTGCTCCCATTTCCCCTGTTTCCCTCATCACCTTTCACAATGCAAGCTACACTGCAGCATTCCTTTCTGTGTGGTAAAGACATGTTTGTCCTTGACGTATTTCTTACTTTATAAAACACAGTAACGCATAGACTAATCATTGCAGCCCCAATGTCTTTCGAGAATACCTTGCTTATTTCACCAAAACAATGCTCATCTAAATTGTATTGCAATAGCCTGGTTTGGTGTGCTAAACTGGCATGTCTGCTGCATTGAAAACATTTGGTGATTTATTGTGTAAATAATGTGTCAAAGCATTTTTGATCAGGATACTGAACACCAAACTGCCACCAAGGGGTCACAAATCAATGTTTTCATTGTGCCAGTCCCAAGCCTGGATAAATAAGAGGGGCCGTAGCAGGAAGGGCATCCAACAATGGTTTTATAACAGTTCTAAACTAAATATATTTACCATTTTGTTTCAATTTTTGTTCATAAAAGTTGGATTAGTTAGTTACTACATCATGCAGGAACACAGATGGAGGTAAATAGAGGACTGATTGGGATGAAGAAAGAGATGAAAGAGAAACATAGATGCTCTCCTCTGTACAGGATATGACCCTCATCGTCTCCTCTCAATCAATCACCAGCATTTTCTCAGCTGGAGCTGAGCTTCAAGCAAAGATGCACCGCAACCAAAAGCATCAATCATAGGTTGGGAGGTCAAGGTATGATGACAAGCCCCTGCCCTTTCAATAAGCAGCCCTCCTCCTGTTTGTCCTGCATTTCAAATCATCATGTGTATTATTATGTTGACAATCTTGGGTCCACCTCCCCATTTAATTTTCCCTCATCTTTCCACCCTATTTCTTCCCTTATCTTAAGACTCCACCTTCTACCCAACACCTCAACTCTACTGTCAGATGTGAAGTCAGTACATCTATTTCTTTGTCATACATTTCCATCATATCCATCTGACTCTTAATAACACAAAAAAGACATCATTAAAGCCTGATGTGTCCAATTTATCTCACATGTAATTTTCATCCTGTTCTGAACAAATGCTTGATACAAAGGTGATTAACTGCACATTTCCATATGATTTGGAAGAAATTTGCCAGATGGTGATGGAAATTCTGAAAATGGCACACTTTTCATGCCTTATATCAGACAGACAGTTGCACATTACCTATTATAATTTTGTAAACGACTTCTTACTAATTACACTTGTGTGTCTATTTAACCACAAACATAAATTATTTCCCATTATGAGCATGAGATCCTTTTCAGAGACCTTAAATGTATTTCTTTCAATCATGCAAGTGAATTTTATGCCCTCAAGAGAGCACGGCCTCAATCCCATAACGGTGCTAAAGTGAGGGGGGATGTGGAGGGGAACTGTTGTAAATTCGACCATAAAGAGAAAGGATGGGAGACATCTATATCGAGCTAAGAGCCTCCACAGAAGGATTAAGGGTTACACCAAGACGAAGTGAGCGAAGTAGGAGGTGACGGACAGGGGCAGCTTATGTGTGACGGGTAACCATGTTGATAAAAATGGAGAGCGGAGAGGAAATGGGCAGAGGACGGGGAGATGAGAGAGTGAAGAAAATGTCAGCGCGCTGGTCAGATTTCATAGGATTGCGAATGAAAGACGATAGATGATACAATTACCAAAACACCTGCATCCCCCGGGGTTGTCCAACACAAGCATACGCATGGACTGCCTTTGTGGAGACTATAAATAGCTTAATTTTAAGCCTCATCCCTAAAGTCTAAATACCTGACATCAACTTTAGGCAATATTTCATTGCACATTCATTTCAACATACCAAGCATACATCTACCATTCGAACAAAAACATCAATGTAAGCAAAAGAAATTAACCTCACAATTGTTCTAATGTCAGCATGTTATATATATTTTTATACCTTTGTTGTCTAAAAGAAAAAAATATGAAGGAAAATGTGAAAGACTGTCATAGCAACTTCTGATTAATGTTAAAGTTTTTTGACAAAAAGGAAACGGCAGGTGAGAACCCCACTAACACACCATAACGGTAACATCCCACCTCCACACAATCACCAACCATCCATCCATTTCACGTGCACTAGCTGAAAAACCATTACAGGGAGGTGCTGATAAGACCTTCATCATCGGGTCAAGCTTCCCTCTATTCCTCTTCTGTCTTGCTTTCTTCCTTTCCCATGTTCTATCAGTACCCATCATGCCACTGCCATCCACTGCTCTATCTACAATCGAATCACTCTGTCAGACTAAAGGAGGTGTGTGGTGAGGAAACTGCTCGCTTAACTTCAGCCCAGTGGCAAAATCCTGAACTAGACCACCAAATGCTAGTCTGAGGTACTTGCAGACCTGTATCATAAAACACTGAAGGCTCCTCAGTGGCAATGTGGTTGCTAGGTGTCACTGTGGTAATGATGTGAATAATCAGCATCTTAATGAGGGCTGTTAGGAGGACAACGCAAACTAATTTGCATCGGATTTAATAGAGGTGTTTAGTGTAATATGGTCTACATGCCGGTTTGAAGGTTTTTCCATCCCACAAGGAAAATTTCGAAAACATTTAGATCAAAGCTTCGACACATGGTTTTCACCCTCATTACACTCAGAACAGCTGCATTACTCTTGAAATTCAAAATAATGTCATAGAGCAAAAGAGCTTGTTTCCCAAAGAGCCAATTACTTTTGTTTTCAAAGTGATTTTTTTCTTCCCCATTCTTTCTTATATAGGTTAGGAACGCCTCCTTTCCCTCATTTTTTTTTGGTTCACAATGCATCAAATGTTTTCTTTGAGTGACACATCTGAAGAATATACAAGGCCAGTTTTGCTCCTGGATTTTTTCAGTAAAAAAACAATGCAATTACACATCCAGACTAACATACAGCCCTTTTTTGAGTTCAGTTTCAGTGTGCATTTTTTTTTCTTCTTCTTCTTCTTTTTCTTCTTCTTCTCTGTCTTCTTCTTTTCTTTCTTTTTTTTTGTGGAGGTGGTGGTGTTTTTTGTAGCCCAATCCAGCCACTGCCAGGATTGGGACTCATAATCCTCATAACTAAGTCAATCAAAGAAAATAACCATCAGCTAACAGTGAATTTTCATGCCACTACCACAAAATTAGTTTGGTAAAGGACGAGGTCAACAGCTGATAAATGAGCCAAATATCCCCAAACTCCTCTAATACAGTAGTAAATGAACAGTCTATAACTAAATTTGAAAACAGCTCTCAGTTGAGCAAAAAGATTTTTTAGCAAAACTATTAATAATAACTATAACTATTAATAGTGCCATATTGCAACCCCCAATCCTATCCATTTCCAAAACTATATGATGTGTATAATGTGTATTTTTTTTAGTTTGTAGTTGGTGCCTCATGGTTCATTGCATGACACCGTAAGACAATGTAATTTTTTTTTTTTTTTTGAATTAGGGAAGAAACATAAAATATTTGAGCACATTTTCACACTTATAGAAATAAGAGCATGCCCAATAATCATGTGGTACATATATTGTTACCAAGTCATAATTGCAAGTTACATAATTGCACCAAGTCATACTCTCCCATCTATTGTTCTACCTTTCCTTTCACATTTGCAAAAAAAAAACATCAGCTTTTTCTAAAGGACAAAAAATGTATTTTTCTTCACTCCAGACTGTTTCTCCAACCTTGGAAGGTTTCAAGAATACTTCTCTCAGCAGCTGACACTGAAAGAAGGAGCTATTTAACCCCATCAGCATCATAATCGTAACTCGTAAATGCCAGCCCATAAATGCCAACATAATGGAACTAAGCTTTACATTATAAGTCAGACAATATGCCACCTAACAGAGCATTTTTTTAAAAATCAGGACACTAAAGAGTTAATCTTAGGCATTGTCATCAAAGTAACTTACCCTCCATACCTGTAGGGGCACTCCATTGTGCTGCTTTAAGTATTTATTACTAAATTCAGTTCCGTTCAATAATACTTTATTTATACCTGGAAGGAAATTAAAGGTTGCAGTATCTTTCATTATTTAAGTTTCTTTAAAGATTCATTCAAAGGTGGTTCAGTAGGATCTCCCGTAGCGGTCTGTGTTACAGAGGCCTCTGACTGAAGACACTGATGTTGTTGAATCACTGTGTTGTGAAGAGGATGCTCAGGGTTGTACATAAAGTTTTGCATTTTATGAAGTATCCCTCTTTCCACAATGAGCTCTTGAGGTTCCAAAATAGTCAGAATTTTAGATAAAATATTTTTATCGCTCTTGTTGTCGTTTTTATTAAGCTATGCTCACTGTTTTGATTGTTCGTTGGGCAAATCATAGAACCTACATTTACTTTCAAGTCAGATCCAGGGCTTTTACTTGCCACTGTTTCTTTGTTTAATATTTAATAATATTTTCTACAACCAGCTGTGTGTTGGCCTGAAGGATGAAGCTTAGCTAAGCAATAGAAAGTTTGCAGTTATTTAGCATCGGCCCGTTGACCAGACTCCCGCCCATCCTTATTTTAAGTCTGACATTACTTATTTCAAATGTTGTTTTGGCATTGACATCAGAGGATTTATTGGTAGATTTCACCAGAATTAATATCGGGTAACATCATCATCATAAAAAGGCTAACTTGCAGCAACTGAACGTTGGTGTTTACCAACCACCTTCCAGGCCTGAATTTTGTCCACCCATTTGCAACATGGAAAGGAATAGGAGGATTTAAAAATCATTCTTCAGAAACCTAAAGATGACGTTAGAGGGTTTCCTGCTGCTTCTCATACAATCTGGTACCAGCTCAGTTGCGCTCTCACGTCTACATTTTTGAGAGTAAGCTAGCTCCAGTAGCTACCACATTAAAACAGAAAACAAAATCCATCTCCATCCACCACTAAAATTCAACATTTATCCATACAAGCCAAAATAGCAATGTCTGCAAAAGAAATTAAACCACTAGTTAACCCTACTTCCAATCTGGATGTAGCTAACAGCTCAATACTCTCACCTAAATCTTAATAGTGAAGTGATAGTAAAATGAACAACGTTTCTGTAAAGCTCCATATTTGGTCATAGAGGTCTGCTGTGTCAGCATGCAGTGAGGCATGCACACATGCACCCTCGATCAACAGATAGAACCACATTCATTCATTGAGAGAAAAACACTAGTCTGATTAAAATGGAAAGGATTACCGCAAACCAGGTGCTCACATCAATTGTTACAAAAACCCAGAGAAATTACGATATGTCAGGGGACGTCAGGGCTGTCCGACACAAGCAATTATTCAACACGTGTCACTGGCTATTTCCTCTAATGTAACCATTCATTAGTCATTTTCTGTTTCTCTAAAAGCCACCTCTCCTTTTGTTTCTTCCACGCGGCTGCTTTAAGCCTCGCTCCCATCTATGTCAGTTATGCTACAATATATATTAGGCTACGTCTGCTTATCCCGTTGTGTAGTAAGTGTTTACAGTCACGATTATGAATGTGCATGAATCTATTGTCTTCCTCTGTTCTGTTATGCTCTCTTCAAATCAGGACATGCTGTTAGCGACTGATGATGATGACTCAGTAATGTGAGAATGTCACCAGTCTGGAAGCTGTGACTTTACAATTGCTGCTGCAGATTTATTTTCCTCATTCTCTTGTCTTTGTCTTATACATCATGTCAAAAGCCTCAAATGTGAACAAGATATAGATGGGATTTCATACTTTTAATAATCCCAAAACAAAAGTTGGGTTTTTTGGGGGTTTTTTTTCTGATGTTACATGCTGCTAATGGTGATGCAACTCAAGCTGTTTGGCAAAAATGTAACAGAAGAATAACTGGTGCTCTTCAGGGGGGTAATCAATCATTAGCAGATTACAGCAGGCAGGCAGGAACCCGTCATAACAGACGGCCGAATGACCCACAAGGCTAAAACGAGCAAAACCTAAGTTGTGCTTGTTATTTTAGGCTGTTGCTTGCAGTGTTCTTTCATCAGTGCTCTCAATCCTGAGGGGTTGTATCACATCAGATAAATTTCTATTAAGCAACAAAGCTGACCATTCAGATGCCAGGACATCATTTGACGTGCTTGACTGAGGCTCACACTATACGAAGCTAGTTCAGGGTGAATTCGAGTACATTTTTATCCGATTTGGCCTTTCATCCACATGAAACTGGCGTTTTCACAGCTCAAAACCGCATCTTATTTGAGTGGTGTCCAAGAGTGCATAAATCGAACCAAGGTGGTCTTTATTTTTGTCAGTAGTGACATCATAGTCACACCTGCTTGCTTCGGCTTCTGTCGGATCTTCTTCTTCTTCTGTTTGTTTACACTGCATAGGATTCTGCACATGCTCCACGTCTTCTTCTTTTATATATTTTACAAGAATCATTGGTTTTGACAAAAATGAGAAATCCATCCATCCATCCATCCATTATCTATACCCGCTAATTCCTGTTCAGGGTCACGGGGGTCTGCTGGAGCCTA
>JBAMYA010044134.1:0-12721 GCA_037176975.1 Arrhamphus sclerolepis
TCCTGAACTAGTTTCCTGCAGGTCCACGTTAATGTTTGGTACGACTGTGTTGGGATTTATTGCACTCAATGTGGAAGACCCTGCTGCTGCATCAGAGCAAACATTTCTGATTGTTTCTCCTTTTTTCCCTCAGCTTCTCTGCACCTCCTTTGCACTTTGGTGAATGTTTATCCATGTTTATGGAGTCCAATACTCACTGTGGACAAGACCTCACACACAGCCAGCTTCTCAAAGTCCTGCTCAAGTGAATTTAAAAAATGGGGGATGGGCTGAATGATTTCATTGGCCAGCCCACGTATCAGTATAAAAAACAAAAAATAGTACCACTGGAATTCACTGAGTGACCCATTCTTTCACAAATGTTTGTAGTAACAGTCTGCATGCCTAGGTGCTGGATTTTATACACCTGCGGCCATGGAAGTGATTAGAACACCTGATTTACATTATATGGATGGGAGAGTGAATCACATCCTATCTGCTGGAACCACTATGCGCCACGTGGTGCATATGGGTGTTGATAGCTTTCAGGCTTCTGGCAAAAATGCCTCTTTGCAGCTGGAATTAACCAGCAGTTATGTATTTGATATGATTAACATTAAATTCTGTTAATTGGAGGCTTTTTTTTTTTTAACATGACCAGTCTAACATCCAGTTTTCTTGCAGTGGTGGAGAACAACATTAAAAGATAATTCACAGCTACATTCACAGGAGCTGACGTGATGTCTGACAGCAGCTGATTTACATTCATGAGGTTCTTTACATTGACCAGTTATGGTAGAATGTGGGTGTCTTGAGGCTTTAATATGCAGCAAGTTCACCTGAACAAACTTCCAGGTGGTCTGAGATTCATAAAGAGAAACTGCTTGCAGGTGTGCTTATGCACTGTTTTACGAACAAGGATATTTTAACTTTTTGCTCACACCATTTTCAGTGGCGGTGAACATTTAGTAAGAATCCCATGCACAATTTTATTACTGAGGCCACAGGTACTTTACTTGCTTAACATTTACTATTCACCGTTTTACATTTTTAAATGGTACATAAACCATACTTACATGGTCTGTTGGAATCATCTAGGATCCACAACGACTTTGTACTGTATGGTATAATAATAATTACTTTGAAGGAGGCACAGATTATTTCACCACTTAGGCTGGTAGTGGAAAAAAGACCCAAAAGAAAAAACATCTTAGTCAACCCTGGTCATCCACTTTGCAACATAGTGATTCAGCAACAGTCGAGCAGAGGATCCTTCAGATCCGCTGAAACACAGAATACTACATAGATCCTTCCTGCCCAGAAATAACCATCTACAATTAACCTCTGAAGAGACTCGTATAACAACTACTGCAACAACTGAATTTCAGTTCAGGGATTGATAAATGTATTTTGAATTTGAATTTTGAAGACCTCCACCACAGTCTGAGACAGAAAAAGGAACCAAATACTTTCTTCTAAAAGTGATTGCAGAAGATATTTAATAGGAGTACAAGTGTTGATTTTGACAATGTTTAAAAAAAAACAAACAACAATATTAAAGAAGTATCTTTTGCACATAACCTGGATAATTTTAAGACCTTATGAGAACCACATAATTCTCACCATGCCAAACCTTAGAATTACAGAGGGTCTATATCTGCAGAAATTATATCACTTAATACATAATATATGACAGAAAAGTGTTTAGATGCTCTTATGCCCAGATTTGTGACACTCAATACTGCTCTCCATATTTTCAATATTACATCAAGGCAGATTAAAAAATGGCTAACGAAGCATGCTAACTGGACGTGGGGAAAAAAATAGTACTGGAACATATAGATTGATTGTTTTTGGAACTGGTTCATTATGGTAATGTGAAAACAAACAACAATTAGAACACCAATCTATAGGTACCCCGCCTCAGCCCTATAAAGCTGATTTGGTCTTTCCCTGGAAACGTAATATTCGGAAAGGCGAAAGGTCATAGGATGGCACTTCTCCAAGACTGAGTTCACGCAGAAGCTTGCCAATGATTGGTCCAAACTTGAAGCCATGGCCTGGAGAAGAGAAATGAGGATAGTGAAAAATAACATACACAAAGAAGCAATTTAAGACTGCAACACTATATTCCATAATAACTAGATACTAGATATTTTACTCAAACAATGTAAGCCAATTTTGTCTCAAAAATTCAAGTAAGAGGACTCCTACGTGGTGCAATTATAGCAGCGGAAACAGAAAACACTCTGGACCACAGTGAAGCGCTGCCTACGTAAGTCTTTTGTCTAGCAGAAGAACACAGACGTCTTCATAAAAATGTCATAATAAAGTGCAAAAAAATACAAAACATAAATAATAACACACCACCACAAGATTGTGGATTTTTCTTTTCTCTTTTAATTTTCAACATATCACATTTCTGCTTTGATCTGACTGAAGTCTTCTTGGAAGCTTTGTCATTGTTATTATTGTTGCCTATGCATGGTACAACAGTTTTTTTTTCCAGACAGACAGAGAGAGAGACAGACAGACAGACAGACAGAAGTTTATTAATCCCTGAAGGAAAAGTCAAATTGTCAAGTGCTCTTCAATTGTAAAAAAATAAAAAATGTATTAACCGGAATTAAACATTCTTATTGCTGTGGGGACGAAGGATCTCCTGAATCTTTCTGTTCTGCAGCAGTGAGAGGAGCCGACTGCTGCAGCTTCTTCTTTGTTGCTCCAGTAGACTGTGGAGAGGGTGTCTGCTGTTGTCCATAATAGCTTTCAATTTGTTTAGTGTGGCCCTCTCCACCACAGATGTTAGTGGGTCCAGTCTCCTGCCCAGGACTGCGCCTGCTTTTTTGACCAGTTTATCCAGTGACTTGGTGTTTTTGTCTGTAAGGCTTCCTCCCCCACACACTGCAGCAAAGAAAAGCGCACTAGCACCACCATGTGGTAGAACATGGTCATCATTTCCACACAAACATCAAAGGACCTCAGTGACCACAGGAGGAACAGGCGGCTCTGCCCCTTCCTGTAGAGGGCGTCGGTGTTAGGAGACCAGTCCAGCTTGTCATCCACAAGGAACACTAGATATTTATACATGTGGACCACTTCAATATCCACCCCACCGATTTTCACTGGCTCCAGAAGAGGCTTAGACCTGTGGAAATCCATGATCATTTCCTTTGTTTTTGAGGTTTTCAGTTGAAGGCAGGTTTTTTGACTCCAGTCACTGAAGGCTGCTATTAGATCTCTGTACTCAGATTCCTGTCCATTCCTGACACATGCTACTATAGCAGTATCATCTGAGTATTTCTGTATGTGGCAGGACAGAGTTGTATTTAAATTCAAAGCAGTCCCTTAGAGCATCACTTGCCTCAGGTGTCCATTTCCTGACTGTGAGGGTAGTTGTAGGCTGACTGAACACACAGGGTTTGTAGCAAGTCTGCAGAAAAACCAGGTTGTGATCCGACCGGCCCAGTTGTGGTAAGGCAGAAGCTCTATAAGCATCTTTGACATTGGCGTAAAGAAGATCAAGTGTTTTACTTTCTCTAGTAGGACAGTCAACAAACTGTAAATGCCTGACTGTAAATCCAGTCAGGTAGGAGGACAGTTTGACATCCCTAGATATTAATACATTAGTCACATCTGTGATGATTACTGCTGAAAAATTATAAAGATTTCAGAGCCACATATAGACCATCCAGATGACATCTTCTTCAGAGAAGGCCTTGTTTTCAGCAAGACAGCATGATGGACAGTTTCAAACATTTGGGACACAAATCCGGGATTCATCAGCGTTTTCTTAGCCGAATTTGTTCTTACTCTGCAAACAAATTTAGGAAATGGCTTATCAGTCATTTCCAATTTCCAAGGCATATATAGGCTACTGCAAATATATGATTCTCTGGAGCATCTAAATCACTCGACACCGTTCTCATCTAATATCTCATCAAATCCTGCCCACCCTCAGTTTCCTGGCTACGGGTACATTTCAGACAGAAATAACAGACCAGGCTGGGGTTTCACAACCCTCTCCAACCCATGTCATCCCACAGGTATTAAATGGCTTCCAAAGGCTATTGTCTGAAAATTCCCATATGAATGAGACTAATGTGAAGACAGGTTCCATGGCATAACTGGAATAACAAATATGTGTGCGCATCAAAACTCCATTGATTGACTCAATGCAAGACCAGAAAAAAATGTTCATACCATCAACATGCAGATAATCTGTAATGCTGCCTGCCATATCCTTAACACTGTGGCCCGCTGGCCAGGCAGCACCCACGACTCATTTATGTTTGCAAAACAGTGCGCTTCTCCAGGGATACTACATTAACAGCCCTGGTTATTGCAGTAATGCGGTCTAAGCAATTTTATTTATTTATTTTACCTCCGTCATACTGGAAAAGTATTCATTTTCTGACTTCCGCCTCGGACACAATAATTTTAATTTTTGTGGTTGTAAAGTTCTCTTTTTTTTGTCTTTTAGAACCATCACTGTGAAATTTATTACTTCTCTCCTCGCTGAACCGCTTCATTCATTCATGAATCAGTTCTAGGCAAGCAGTTTCCCTGTATGGAGAAATGAGGGCGAGGTAGTATGCTAATCACAAACTGCAAGCTGGCCAACTTCATTTTTGACTGATATGATACAGAGTAAGAAATTATTTTGTTAATAAGCTCTTTAACTGTATCTTATTGATTATAATTGGACTGCTGGACGTTTAATCCGTCCACCACAAACAGCCCATAAATGAAATACACGCCGCAGCCTGATCATGTCCACTAAGTTGTTTTTTGTTTGGTTATTACATAGCTGGAATTTCTTGTGATGTTCAGCACTTTGACATTCTTCCATGTTTTGTCCTTGCTCTCATGCTGAATCCTTATGTCATCCTTATATCTTCTCTGCACAGAGATATATTTTCTTTTGGCCTCTTTACCCACGTCACATCAGGCTGAAAGGATAAAGGTGCATTTTCTGCTGTTTGAAGGCAAAAATGATAGTAAATAAATGAGCTATATCACTTGTTTTGACTTGCTGCTTTGTTTACTCATTCATTTGCTAACAAACAAAACAAAAATATACATACAGATTTTGTTTTTCTTGTTAGTTTACAAACATGGTAAAGAAAATGGTATATGGCATCAAATTGAAATAAACCTTTCCTGTTTCAGGTCAGTTAGGAATATTTTCTCTCACACAGAGAGCAATAATTTATCTGTCCTCTCTGTTGAATTCCAACACAAGCACACCTCATTCTACTTAGTGAAGTACTGATTACCCAACAGCAATGGGAAAGACTGGTGGAGAGCATACCAAGATGCATGCAAGCTGTGAAAATCATGGTTATTCCACCACATATGAATTTCTGAAGTCTTCAAGTTGTAACATTAGCATTGTATAGTTTAAAAATTATGTTTTATTTGCATTATTTGATATCTGAAAATCCTGAACATTTCTGCAAATAAATGCTCTAAATGATAATGTTTCTTACTTGGATGGATAAATAGTAATATCTGACAAACTGATACTTTTTCAGTAAGGTGTGCCTCAGGTCTATCCTGGGTCCAACCTTATTTTCCATTTACAGTATATTAATGACAAATTTAAATCTGTTGGCAGATCAAGGATCCGTCTTTAAGCTGATAATACAATTTTATATTCTGTTGGCCTTTCTCTTCACTCTGCAGTATCGGCTGATCCTTGTAAAAGAACTTAGCCTTATCTCTATGGAGCAGTGTTTTCATAATCTCCATCTTTCCCTTAATGGCAAAAACACCAAATGCATTATCTTTGACTGCAAAAAATTATGCCTTTAATGCCCCCAAGATCTGCCGTGCTGACGGGTCAGCCCTGGGCTATAAATATCTAGGCTTCTGGTTGGATTAATCTCTGTAATATTCTACACAAATTAACAAACTTTAATCATAAATCAAAGCTAGCTTTTCTTTTCCACAATAGGGCTTTATTTATTCACTGCCAAACAAATTCACGTTTGGGTGACAATACTCCTAGCACTGGACTATGGTGACATCATCTACATAATGGCCTCAAACACTGCTCTCAGTAAATCGGACAATCTTTCAGCTATTTGTTTTGCTACTAATGCACCCTTTCGCACTCACCATTGTAATCTCAGTTGTGATCATTGTGATCTCTCTGTGATCACCCATTTGTAAATTGTGATCTACAAATTGATGGGTTGGTCCTCCCTTCATTGGCAGCTTCATCACTGGGTTCACTTTGTCTATAAAACATTTCTTAGTCTGACACCACCATACCTGAGATCTGTTCTTCACGTTGCGCGCAGTTCACACCTCACCAAGTCGAGTGACTATATCAAGTTCTTTATCCCCAAAACCTCTACTAATGTCATCCACAAATTCTTTCATTTTGCAGCAGAAAAAGTCTGGAATCATTTACAAAATACCCTAAAACTCACAACTTTGACATCTTTCACCTCTTTCAAGTTCAATTTAACAGCAGATTCTTGTCTCTTCTTTCGCTCAGTAAGGTGCATCAATAAGAGATTCTGTGTTTTTATGGCGTTGATAGGTTTTTATGGTCATATGCATGTGTCTCTATATTTTGTTTTAATTTCTGTTGGGGCTTCTTGGTCAGGCCATGTTTGTAAATGAGAACTGGTTCTCAAACATTTACCTGGAAAATAAAGGTCAGATAAAAAAAATAGAACTTAACTCTTTCCAGAGCTGTATAATGTTGCAAAGGATGAGAAAGAAAACAAGGAGCATTGTGGGTAATGGCTCTCTTCTATTAAACCAGTTTGACACTCTAGGAGGCGCTGTAGAGGCTCTAGCAACCAAAAACAAGCCAAATCAAGTGAATCAACATTCTGAAATATAAAGTGATTGACAATGACACGGAAATTGGCTATTACAGTCTCGTCTTTTTTTTTTCTTTTTCTTTTTTCCTTCTAATGCAACATTTTGTACTTGTCCTGTTGGGACAAAGTCATTTTTCCAGCATGGTGTAAAATTCTGTTGTTATTGCGTTTCTACTTGCATCTGCAGGATTGCGTTGCCTCAGTGCAACACAGCAGACCCAGGCCGTCGATGGGGCGCTGTCCGTGGTGCTGACACTCAGAAACATCAGCTCAAGTATACGCAGCCCCAGACAATGTTTTCATGATTAATACAGGGGGATTTAAGCATTGGAAATATCAGATAGATGGGTAGCACGCTACGTATATATTCGAATATATTTAATAATTTGTCGTGTTTGCATTTAATCGGATATCGGATCTACATTGAGCGGCATGTTCAGCTGTATATCAACTGCGTTTGCCCGCTTATACCAGATAGGAGTGATCTCTGCAGTTTTACGGGGTCTGCCGATGAACCACCCCCTCCACTCAGAACGCTTCCGGTGGAATCAGCCAATCAGAGCGGGATGCGCTGCAGTTTATAAAGCCACCTGCCGTGTGGAGTCGTTCGCTCCACCATCCTGAATCGCTGAACCGAGATCTCATCTCTTATTTACCGCAAACGTGAAGATGGCGACCCGGGTAAGAGATCTATGCTTTATTTATTCCAGTAAAAACAGACCCTCCCCGGGGTTCCTCCTGGAGAATAATGGGGAAGATGTGAGCATGACGCAAAATGTCGGGCGAGCATAATCTGCCGCTAAACTGTAACCAGCTTCGGTACGTTCAGCACCTGAATGTCACCGTGTCTGCAGGACAGGGTTGATTTCTCATCAATATTTCCCAGCCTTATCATACACTGACTGGCGCTGTTAGGAACCTTTTGGACGGGTCTGCATGGGCCGTGGCAGTCCGCTACAGCTGCATTTGTCTGCAGTCCAGGAGCTTCGCTTGTCCTTGAGCCGCCGAGGCTGCCTGAAATGCAGCTCTGGAACAGCCTTCAGGGATGACAGGGTTGAAGTTTTCAACGTGTACGACCGAGCACACGAGCATGCATTTGAGCATACAGCTGAATATAATAACATTTAAGCGTCATCCTTAAATCTGTAGGCTCCTTGTGAGCTCTGTCGGCGGTGTAGAGCTCCTAGCACTGCATGGAAGGCTGCTGTTGTGTTGCATATTTATTTGAGTAAGATTTTACAACAACGGACAAGGGGTGATGTCAGGTATCTGGTGTCAACCACCCCTTTCAGCCTGCTGCCACTCTCATTGCAAGCCTGACTGTACATGAAGTGCTTTCAGTTAACAGGAAGCTCCCGTACTCATCCTTAAATGTTGACAATAGCAGGACAGGTCCTCAAGCAAGGATTATGCAATCAGTTAACCATAATTCCTCCTCCTTTTGTCATGTGGAAAATCTGTGGACAGAATTTAGAATTATGTGCTGTTGAAATTGCAAATTGTAGGAAGTAGGCTGATGAGGGCTTGTTAACCAGCCAATTGCATTTTGCTAAAACATGTACAATTGAGGTAGATTCAATAAATTTATCACTTTGATATTTTTTAATTCCAGTTATTTTATACAATATTTAATGCAAGATAAAGGAAGGCTTCGTTTTTTGTTGTTGTGGTTTTTCTTTATTATTTTTTTCACCCTTGTGGCTTAATTAGAGCTCAGGTGTTGTCCAGCACTGCAGTAAATACGGTGTAAATCTAGCTGTACATATGGATTTGTTTACCAACTGCAGCAAAACTGACATATTATTGAAGAAGAAGCATTTTAGTTTACAACAGCATTGAGTAGGGAAATCTCACCTTTCATTGCAGTAATGTGGTTAGCTACAATGTACCATATGCAGTATCACTATGTACTCTAATCTATGCCACCGCTGATTTATTTTTTTTTTGGCCACACCGCGAAGTACACCAAAGCACTGCACACACTCATAATAATATCCCAGTGGAACAAAAATGAAATGAAAAACTGGCAAATATCCAACAACACACACTTCTACGGTCATGATGCTAATGGTCAAAGAATTGGTAGTCGACTAAATTGACGTTTTGACTAAATTTATTTTGGCACACTGTTGACTACACATGTTGAGAGGAATCAACATTAGTTTCATTACAACACATTACACTCCAGCATCAGTTCAGACATTAGTCCAAGTTCAGTGTAACGTATTTGTAACATGTCTAATAGTCGATGAAACAAGTAAAAAGACAAATCAGAGGAGACAACTTTAGCAGCACATCAAAATTATATACCAAAGCAACAAAACACATCAAACCAGTTACTGTTAATCAGACATTGACCAGCATGAAGATGTTGAGTTCAGCTTCTGTCTTACATCCCATCTGTTCTTGCAGTTCTCATCAGATAGTAAAAGCCAGTTCAAGATTTATACACTTTGTACCACTTTGTAAGAACTGGAACCCGCATGGTCACTCTTTTTTGCATCCTCTAACATGGCTCTCCTCGGTTTCCTTGGCATTTCCAACATGATGAATGTGCCAAAAATGGCTAGCTTCTTACAATCAGGCAGAGTGATTGGTGTAGATACGTGAAGTGTTGCTGTAAAGCTGTACGTATTCTCACAAGTGATTACAAAGTAACTACCTGAGTAGAAGGGACATGATGTGTAAGGTGGCATCACTCACAATCATCTAGGTCTTTGCAGACCTGGGCCTCTCCAGTCTTCCCTGTGTTAGTAGCACTAGCACTACCACTCTTATAGCCAACAATGCTAATCTCATCCTTGTCAAAACAATGAGAACATAGCTGGAATTTCTTGTGAGGTTCAGCACTTTGACATTCAAAATACTACCACTAATAATGATAATAATAATAGTAAGGAGAAGAAGAATAAACATGCTTCAAAATATTTTTAAATCTCATCATCCAAGTCTCAGAAAGGATACACTACTCATCAGATGTTGAACATAATTAATGTATTAAATATTTTGCCCTATGACCCTGAACTAGACAGGTGCAACATAAGTGTGCTGCTGTTTCTTCTCTTTGAAACACTTAATCAGTCTTTCATTATTACAGACCACTGGTGAAATACACAGAATTGTGTATAAAATGAATTGATCAGTGTGATGTTCATGACCGGTAAGGTAAACTGTTTAGCTGCAGTGTGGTCGTGGACCAGCTACAGTTTCTGGGGTGGGGCATCCAGAGTGAGGTTGATCGGGTAAACAAGAAATGTGCACATAATATATATGTACACCCATATATATTATATAAAGTGTGTATGTTCATATATAGAAAGAGAGAGACAGACATACCGTTTGCTTTGTTGTTGCTATCTAGAGTGCATTTTGTCGCTTGTGTACAGATGTTGTCTGAGAGGAGAAATATAATTACTGCCGTACATTTAGAGAGGAAGCATTATCTGTTCCCTTTGACTTGCCCATGGCTCCAGTATCCATTTACCATATTTGCTCTTTTGAAAACAAGCAAAAATATGAACCTGAGTGGAACTGAGCTATCTACATAGTGGCTTTACTTTTGTGCCAAGCCCATTCAGGCGCGATGGCGTCAGCATTTTGCTTTACTGCTGAGCTTCAACCACCACTGTTTAACTTGTGGGTGAAGAGAAGCCAAAACTGACTGCAGACTTGCATATTATCATTGATCAGGTTTTATACCATGAATGAATTACTGACATATTTACAGGGGTGTTCCATGGCGTACTGGCTAGAGACCTGGACCCGGAGGGTCGCCGGGTCAATCTCCAGCTTGTACCAATGATGTGGGTGGGGGGAGTGCCTGAACACGTACTTCCCCACGTCCACATCCATGGATGAGGTGCCCCTGAGCAAGGCACCTAAACCCCTATGCACTGCACTGTAGCAGCCCACTGCTCTGGGCCTAGTAGCCCAGATGGGTTAAATGCAGAGAAGGAATTTCCCCATGGGGATCAATAGTAGTATGTCAAAAAAAAAAAAAGAAAAAAAAAGAAAAAAAGAAGCGTTCGTGGTAGTTGCTAGGCAACGGAATATTTTACTTCAGTTGATATACAGCAACTGCATTATAAAATAACTACAATGACCAACCACATAAAGGCATGCAAAATAAAATACTAAGAAAAGCCAAATAACCAAAATATAGACAGAAATAATTCAATCTTCAATCTTATTTTAAGATATTGTTCAATTAGGAAAAAACTAAATTCACTGTATTTTCCACTAAAGAGACAGATAACATTCAATTATCACCTGGAGGTGTTAATATTGAGAAGGTCTCGGAGATCAGATTTCCGGGAGTTGTTACTGATGAAGTATTGACATGGAAATGTCATATAGCACATATAAAAATATATATATTTTTCATTGTAAGACAATGAGAATGTTATTCTGCTCACTTATTTTGCCTTATTTTAGTTACTGTGTGGAAGTTTGGGGAGGCACATATTTAAGTAACTTAAAATTCATTGAATTCACTGAATCTCTTGCAAAAAAGAGCTATCAGAATCATACACAAAGCTAAATTTAGAGGACATACGAGTAGATTATTTATTAAGTCAGCCTTATTGAAACTTAAAGATATAATAGAACTGCAGACATTGTTAGTCATTTTTAAAGCAAAAACAAAATATTGAGTTTGCAAAGGTTGTTTGGGCTTACCCTAAAAGATGAAAATCATAGAAGCAAATCTGACTTCAAGCATCAAATGGCCAATTTAAAACAAATGTGTCTCAGTTGCTGGGTCCCAAAGTAACAGTTTAAAAGGTTGTACAGATATATCTCTGTTAAAATAAAACGCAAAAGGAGAAAACAATTAGACATTGTAGACTGGAACTATAACTGGATGTTTATGTTTAATAATTTATTTTGAGTAGATTTTCCTTTAACATTTCTTTTCTTTTATATATTTGTTGCACTGTACACTTTCATAAAAGGAATAAAAAAATGAAATGAAATGAAGTGTTGCTAAACCTAAGTCATTCTTGCGCAGTAATTATGGAGTTTACTATAAAACCATGGGCTGATCCTAGTCAAAAAAAAAAAGAAGGCTAGAGAAACTTATTTTAACGTCATGAATTATGTCAAAGTTTATTGTTTCCAGCTAACTTGATTTTAAAGGAGACTCAAATAAAGTAGTAAAACTGAATTGAATTGAATTAAAAAGTGTGTACAGTGGTACCTTGAGAGCAGAAATTTGATTTGAGTTATGAAGCTTCACTACACCGCCACTAGTTGGCGTCGCGAGCGAATCCAGCCAAGTGACAAACATCAATGAGGAATATTAAGTTTTTTGTTTTGTTTTGTTTTTTAAGCGACAAACACGAGTGAAGGAGATTGTTTTTTTGTTTTTGTTTTTTTATTTAAGTCAAGCAAAATTGAAGTGAAAATAAATAAATTGGAGCTCAGAAAAAAAGTGTACCAACAAACAAAAACGGAAAAATGGAAAAGCATGAAACGAAACAAATTCCTCCAGCCTCCTCCGCTCCCTCCACCTCCGCCAGCATCTTCCACCATGATCTCCAAGGTAAATGCCCTTTATAATACAAGTTTATTTTTTACATTGTCTTTCATTATGTTTTTCAATACAATATTTGTTATTTATAAATACAGTTTCGTAACAAAAAAGTGTTTTGTTTTTATTTCAACAGATTTACGGCAACTCCTAAATTGAGTAGTATTGATTTGACTTATGAACCAATTGGCTTACAAGCTCATTTTTACATTTTGTCTGAGACACACGATATAAACCTCTCAGACTGAAGCTAATGCTTAAAAAAAAGAAAAGATAAATCTAAATCTGTTTTCTTCATACTGGAGTACAAAATGGGATATGGAAACCATTTCACAACTTCCAAGATATCTATGTGTGTGTGTATGTATAT
>JBAMYA010044135.1:0-12721 GCA_037176975.1 Arrhamphus sclerolepis
ATATATATATATATATACATATATACATATATAAAACCATCCATCCATCCATCTAGCTAGCTAGTATTTTGCCCAGCAAACATATAAAGTAAGGTCAAGACAATAATAATTACACCAAATTATTGATAATGTTTGTTTCAGAACAGTCCAGTGAAGCATCTTCTTCTGTCCGACTCCCAATAGTAAAAAAAAAAAAAAAACCTCCACATGATATGTTTGGAAGGATGTGCTTTACTTTTGGTATATAATACAAAGTACATAATACATAGCATGTTAGCTAGGCTTTCAACCGTATTTACACAAACAATTAATTTTTATTGGCTCCATCCAGGAAAAGTAAAGTCAATTTCAACAGGCCTATTTTCTGGTGTAGGGACCCCCTCTTTTTAGGTTGCATAATTTCTGCATTGCTTGCAAAGACAGCCTCTAATCTCTTTCAAGTCACTACAAAAAGAAATAAAATATATAAAACAAAACAGAAAATACAAGTCTTGCTGTGTTGTTTCAACAGTATTTCATTTGATGGACTAATCAACGGCAGTGTCATTTATTGATACTAAAATTAATTATTTTAACGATAATGATTGGTTCATTAATTTGAGATTTAATTAACCAGTCTGAGTCATTAAGATGTTCTCGATGCATCAGGAGGAAATGTGTCTAAAATGTCATTATCTTACCTCTTCATCTTTAGTGAAGTCAGTAGGTGCTTATACTGGCTTTTCTTTGTGGAACATCTCCACCTTCTGCTGATCTCCATGTGTCTATGCAACTGTCATTTTCCAGAAGAGTGTAAAATCAGATCCCTCCTTTTTTACACCTCCTGAGGTAGTGAAAACGGCGTGAAACGAAGACACTTGTGTAGGCTATGTAAGTTACATCCTCCCATTCTGTAACATGTCTGGGAATTTCTCGCGATGTTTACATGTAAATATAAACGGGATTCGGAAGAAGGAAACAGTTAGTTTTAGTTTGCGCGTACTTGTATTAACTCTCTGTCAACATAATGTCAAATTGGAGAGATGAAGAGATTAAATAACCTCTAACACTTCAGACAGAAGATGAAATGAAATTAGTTGGCACTTAACAAGCACATATATTGCACAAACCAAACAATTTTCATTTGTATTTTCCCTTCGTTGTTTTGATTTACAAGTACTCAATGTGCATCATGCGTCACGTGACTGTGGTGGAGGGGTGTGGTTCTGCTCGGCTGCAGAGAAGAGGTGAAGCTGCAGGTCAGGAAACAACACCTGAGACGGACTGATTGGCACACCTGTGCTGCATGTGCCAGTCAGGTTCCCTCTATTTAAACAGTAGCACTCTGGCTCTGCAAATGGGAGGACTGCCAGGTGAACAGACTGCACTGTACCTCTTTGTGGCTTCTGCACTGGAAAGTGCATGACAATAAAAGTCTTGTGTGGAGAAGCTGAGTCTTGTTGCAATTATTGCCACCAGGGTAACTGAAACTCTCACAGTGACATTTCAACCAGATGACATTGAGTTGCACTTTTGTTTCCAGAATTCCGGTTTTGAATGTGTAATGCCGGGCAGACACTGTGCGAGTTTTATCCCTTTTAGAGTCGATTTTTCAGTCCTGCGAGAATTTTTTGGGTCAGGCTGCGCTTCCGCTCCCTTCGTGTAGTATATGTGGGGTAACAAGCAGCGACTGACCTCTCACGACCACCTCCTGATCGACAATCGTACTGTCGGATGAATATCAAACCTGGTTGAAATTCTAGTCGCCCATCGTGAGTGTATCGCACCAGGCAGTACAGTGTGAGAACATAAATCGTGAGGTGCGAACTTTTAATCCCTGCGGTTTAGTCGTACAGTTTGAGCTGGAGCTGAATACAATGATTGAAAATATCGTGCAGTGTCTGCCCGGCATAAAGGCGTGAATTTGCGGGATTTGTCTTCCTTTCTTCGGCCAGGGTGTAAAAGTCACTGGGGTAACTTTGGAGCCACACCTTCGGCTACATTTTTGAGAAAGTCAGGATGGAAGTATCTAGTTTTACTTTCAAATGTATTCTGCAGTTCCTTGAACACTGTTTCTTTTCTGAAAGATAAAATTTTGCATTCCATCCCTTTGGGTTCTTAACAAGATCAAATGTTATTTAAAAAAAAAAAAAAAAAAAAGCTATACTTCTTCAACTCTAATTTAAGGCACCTTAAAATTTGTTAATCTCAGTGGGGATTTTAGGATGGTTTACATTGTCTGTAAAACTGGGAGACAACGTGAGGCTTCTCTGGCGTCATTTGTCTCCAGAATGCCCAAGCATGTTGACAACATAGACTTAACCTCAGGAGCTAGTGTCAAGCTGAAGCTATTAATTTATGTCCTGGAGGAAGCCACTTTGTCACTGATAGCAAAAGCTATCTGTCTTTTGTTGGCACTTAGAGACAAGAGCTGCTGATTTGCTCAAAGAAGTTTAGCTGCTCTTGTCTACACTTAATTTATGGATTGTCTGTTCTGCTGTTTGTTTAGGATGAATAAAATCATCAGTAAAATAAGTTTGAATGTGTGTTTGCAAGGACTGATACTCAGAAAACACCTTTAAAGCTTTGAGCACTCCTTATTATTCAAAAATACTTTCGATTTTTTTTTTTTCCTGTTAATGAATTGCCAACTTTTATTCAACAAAGAATTGTTAACTGGGAACTGATCAGAACAGAAGGATCCAGAAATTCATTTTATGCTCTCATTGTGCTGTGATATAAGAAACTTCACATATTCAGTGGCAGATGGTTACATTTTTACCCTCAAGAGCAGACTGACTCACAAATCTCCCTTGGCAGATGTTTAATGTGTGATGTTTCATGGCTCAAACGTAAAGTAACTGACTGCACTGCATAACTGTTTTATCTTCACTCTAAGTCATGCACCTGGTTTTGGTCACATGACTCAAAGTATGAAACCAGGTCGGAGATTAAAGGCTCCATTGAGATTCAAATGTTTGGTGAAACCTGAGTCCTTCTACTCGATTTATTTATTTATTTATTTATTTATTTAAATACTTGATATGGCTTCTTTTCCTCCTCTTCAAACCATGTTCCCCTTATCTTTGAGATGCAGGTGGATTGCAGAATTTGATGACTGGCTCTCCTGCGCTGTGCCATGTGCTTGTGGAGTTTTTTTCTTTTTTTTTCTTCGATCCATACAATGCCACTAAGCTTGTGTTTGAGTGTCTTATATTTAGAGTGAGTCCGTTTTTGTCAGGGTGGTGTTAGGTTTGAATTGGACCAGTATGTTGTGTTTGGAGAAGATCCTTCTGAATGTCTCCTGCCACTCCCTGCCACGCAGGGAATGACAACATTTCTGTGCCTCTTTTTCCTTTCCTCTCTGTTTCCAGATTTCTTGGCTGACTAGAAAAAAACCTCAGCTTGGGTATCCGAGATTTGAAGTTCTGTCTTGATGTACTTGCATTCCTTTTTGTTTTTCATCCGTCTCCGTGGGAATATTCTCAGCACTGTGGTGTAGAGTTCTGATGATGGACAGTTTGTGTTCCAGTGGGTAGTGTGAATCAAAAGTAAAATATTGGTGTGGTTTGGTGTATAATTAATTGTGTGGGTATTTGTACAAGAAGAAAAATACCTATGTTAGGTAATGTTTTCAAATATAAATTAAAATAGAACAGTTATTTGAAAATTATGTAAACCTTTTATGTAACTGAAATATTGTGTTTACTACTTATGAGTTACAACCCCAATTCCTAAAAAGTTGGGATGCTGTGTGAAACATAAATTAAAACAGAGTGCTATGATTTGCAAATCTCATGAATCCATGTTTTGTTTCCAATAGAATATAAAAATCATATCAGCTGTTGAAAATTAGACATTTTACCATTTCATGGAAAATATGAGCTCATCTCGACTTTGATAGTGTGACACTTCTCAGGAAAAGTTGGGACGGGGTGATATTTACCATTGTAACATCACCTCTTCTTGTCTGTAAATGTCTGTGAGGATTAGTTGTTGGAGTTTTATTTGAGGAATGTTGTTATTATTCTGGTCTGATGCTGGACTGTTCCCAGGCCTGTGTTGCCAGATTTTTTGTTGTATATTCTAAATGTTTTCTGCTTTTGAAAGATCTGGACTGCAGGCAGACCAGTTCAGCAGCCAAACTCTTCTCATGCAAAGCCGTAGTGTGCAGTATTAGGTTTAGCATTATCTTGCTGAAATATGCAAATCCTTCCCTGAAAGAGATGTTGTCTGGATGAGAGTACATGTTGCTCTAATACCTCTATGCATTCTTCAGCATTGATGGTGCCTTTCCAGATGTGTGAGCTGTGCACACCATATAGACAGTAATGTAACCCTATACCATCAGAGATGCAGGCGTTTGAACTGTCCACTGATAACCATTTAGATAGTCCCTTTCCTCTTTAGTCCCCACATCAGCTTTCCATTTTGCCTCAGGCAATTTTAGATGAGCTTTGGCACAGAGAAGACAGCAGCTTCTCTGGATCATGTTTATATGTGGCTTTTTTTTTTGCATGATAGAGCTTTAACTTGAATTTGTGGATGTCCAGTAGTGAATCATTCCCTTGTTTAATGCAGTACCGCTTGAGGGCCTGAAGATTACACGCATTCGGTTTTGACCTTCAGCCTTGTCCCTAGTGCACATAATCTGTAAGTCATAATCTGTTTCTGTTTACAAATTTCCATAGCGTTCCACCTTTTGGGGTTATAATTGAAGTAAAATATTTAATTTTATGAATTTTTAAATAGAAATCTGCTTATTCATTTTGTACATCTCAGAAAAATTGTTATCATCTTGTTCTGGACTTTGCCCCAGTTGTGGCAATTATAATCTGCCATCCATGCATCCATTATCTAGACCCGCTTATCCCTTCTCAGGGTCGCCAGTCCATCAAAGGCCCACATGTAAACAAACATGTTTCACTCAAACCTAAGGGCAATTTAGAAACACCAATTAACCTAACATGCGTGTCTTTGGACGGCAGAAGGAAGCTGGAGTAGACAAAGAGAACCCACGCAAGCATCGGGAGAACATGCAAACTCTACACAAAAAGGCCCCGTAGGGACGTGAACCAGGAACCTTCTTGCTTTGAGGCAACAGTGCTCCCAGTGCTCTCCCAAATTTTGACAGTTCAAACAATTTCCTATTATTTTGTGCCTATTCTTGTCTACCATGAATAGGTAGAGCAAATTATAGCATTTTGAGGCTCTGCAAGAATTGCTTTTGCAATTCAGTCTTAATTAAAGTCTCAAAATATAGTATTATTTGACTTCTCTCCTCTGTGTCACTGGATGAATCTGTCACTGAAGTTAAAGATGCCTAAATAGTGGACATGCTGTCACACTGGGACCTGCAGCTTATTTTGCAGCCTCAACTCCCAACTCAACTCAGTTTTATTTATAAAGCACTTTAAATTTAAAAAGTGTAATATTAAAAATAATAATAATAAAAAATAAAAAGCCGAAGTACTAGATACTAAAATAATTCAAATAAATAAAAACAATAGAAGAATATAATAGAAACAGAAGAAAATTACAGTTACAGAATAAAAGTCAACTTCTCAAAACTGGGTTAAAAATCAAAAAAGATAAAATGTGACTTAAAAGGAATGTAAAACAGGAGTGGGTCAGCCTGCCTACAGCAACATTAAAACCGTCTGCCCCCACAAGGTTTGCACTTGATCTCATGGGACCTACAAGAACCAAGTCTCAATGCAAGCCTTTACTCCTTTCTTAACCAACACTATGTAATCATTTGGGAACTGAGAGCAGTTGATGTTGTTTTGAAGTTTAAATGATCCATGGACTGTTGACATGGATTTATGTTGTGGTTTTTTAAACAGGTCTCAGACTAACTTTTTACTTCTTGGAGCTTCCTGGATCCAATCTGTCCTTGAGAGTGACCACTCCAGTAAGACGCTGTTCAGACCTTTCATTAAAATGTGTCCCAGGAGAGCCAATCGCAAGTGTCCATCTCTAATGCAAAGCTTAGCCACATTTCACGACAGATTCAGATCGTGTCACTCAGGACGTATTTAAAGGTTTTCTGGAATACTTGTAACTTCATTCTCTTTGTAATCTGAACATGAAAGCATCCTGGGATGGGCAAAGCTTGTATTCTAAACACTCTGATATGTAGCCTATTGTGCATATACCTTGCTGAATTCATTTGAAAATAAAATATCTGTGACTTTTCCCTTTTATATTGTTATTTCTGGCTCTGTCTACTTTTTTTTAATTTTTACTATTTTGATGAGTCACACCTAGTAATTTCCATTCGTTACTTTTAGTGATTGAAAATAACAGAGTGCTTTGGTTGCAAACTGTCTCAACCCCAGAACAAAATTAAAACACCGTATAAAGATCCTGACTGAAGCAGTGTCACTGACCAGAGTCGAACCAGAACTGTACCAATGTGGACTTAAAGGCCACTCAGTCAGAAAGAAGCCATTACTCCAAACGCAACACAAAACAGCCAGATTACAGTTTGTATATGCACACAGGGACAAAGCCTTTAATTTTTGGAGACATGTCCTGTGGTCTGATGAAACTAAAAATTAAACTCATTGGCTATTTGGCACATTTGGGCTCATTACAGTGAAAGTAGACAAAAGTGCAGACCCAATAAACTAAGACCAAAATAACAATGAATTGGATCAAACTTTGGATAAAACATCAGAGTGACATCATACTCAGAGCACGTTTCTGTCCACAAACCAGATCTAACTGTGGAAGAGACATGCATCGCTTGCAAGTTCAAAGCAATCACACATCTATTCACCTTCAGCAACACTGTTTACAATGCAGTATCAAATCTGAAGTCCAAAAATCATTTGGATTTTAATGAAAAAGGAACAAACATTGCTTTTTGGGAATGTAAAAGGTTCAAAAAGCTTTGACAAAGTTCACAGATGACAAAATAAAATCTGAACCCTCTATTAGTGAGACCTCGTTCTGAATCTGTGGATACTAAACCAGCTAGAGGAAAAACACTACAGATGACAATTAATACTGAGGACTTTTATTTAATCAGTTTTTATACACAAATTAGCCATAACTCAGAAACATCATAGGTAATTATATGATTTTTTTTTCCAGATATATCACTAAAAATGAACAAACTGACTGACATACTGTGGTTTAAGTCACAGCTTGATCGGTGCATTAAAGCTGTGGCTAGAAATTCCAATATAGCATATTTTCTTTTTTATCTACAATTGTTTATCAGACGTGTATAGACTAAAAAGGAATGAAAAGAAATAAATGCATTTTTTTCTTTTGCTGCAAAGTAAGAAAGTCAATGTTTATTTTATAGCCTATTTAAAGGTCATTAAAGAAGTCCAACATTTGTGACTCTTTCTTTCTTTTTTTTTAAACCTGAATCACTGGTAACAGGTCTGCTTCTTGTGGTAATATGTGTAGTTTTGATTTAGCAAATAACACGCTATGCCCCAAAAGCCCTACTCTCACCAGAGGATTTAAATCTATGTATTTAAAATCTTGCATTTATCCTTCACTAAACTTTCATATACCTTAGTGTTTTGCATCTGTTCCCACTGGGAACTAGAAACATCTGTTTCCTTTCAATACCACAAAGTCACACCAGACACTCAGTGGAGTAGCGTACCAACCACCACAAACATATCAAACACTTTTCCATTCATGTAGACAGTTATTCATCTTGTTGCTCATATACTTTCATAAAGTGAAGTTCACTTTACAGCTAAACTGAAGTATGAAAACCTGGACAATTTCCAGCATCTCCTCCCTGTCTGTACTGTCTCCTCAACATGTTGACATATCTCCATGGCAGAGAATCTGCCCTATTTTTCTCTAACTGGGGAGAATAAATGAGAACCTGGGAGTGAAGGAGAGTAAAAACACACGGTAGTAGGTCAAGGTTCATCCAAAAGTGATGAATGAGCAAATAAATGTGTATCCGGGATCTGGGCCTCATAGAACAGCATTCCGTTCTACATTCCACTGCTGAAGATCGTGCTCACCACAGGGTTCCCTATAGGACTGCTATACTAACCTGGCAAAGCTTTATTTTTGAACGTAGAATTGTTCAGCAGTATAGGTGGAAACACATGAAACCCTCAGCTGTGACTCCATGCTGTGTGTTTCAAACTGACTAAAAAGCTGTGACCATGTTGTTCTTTTGTATGAGTGCATGCATTCCTCTACACAGAACCAAAACTTTTTGAACTCTTTGCTTCTTCATACTCCCTGCTCTCGTGTGTCTCACAGGACTGACTTCTTACATTGCAGTCTGGGGGTCAGTGTACACTTACAGTAGCTACTGGTTATTTGTGGCCTGTTTCAGGATGGACAGTTTTCCAGCAGCTCATCTGTCATGATGTCTTTTTGCTCTGTCCAACATCTCAAATTCCACCTGTTGACAGATCTGACCTGCAGAGAAGAAAACTTTGGAAGATGGTGCCCTCTGTTGAGGATACTTAAAATATTTAGGGAATAATACATTTTTCATATATGCCAGCATTAATATGAAGGGAAATGTCACTGATTCCATTTTAGTTCTGTTAGATTACTTAGATTTGCTGCCGTAACAGCAATAAAACAGCCACCCAGGTGGATATTTAGCACATCACTGAATCCCCTAATAAGTATTTCTGTTGTCTTTGATCTTTGACAAGCAGCAAGCAGTACAATCTATTTCCATATGGTTTTCACATCATTTGTGACAATGGTTTCAAAGAATTTTTCAAGTTTTGATTTCAAGTTGGTGTAAGAATTGTCCCAGAGGGCTGGTGCATGACAATAAAGCTGCTTTCATTCTTGATGAAATTCTATAACTACAAATGGCACCTTCAACATAAATCAAGCAACAATTTTAGCTATATCATATATATATTTGCATGGTAATCCTAGAGTGAAAGTTAGAAGCATTAGAATGACTTAAATGTTTTCTCATACAGCTCACTGCATCACAACATTCCCCGGTGACAAAACTGTGTGCAGCACATCGCCATGGTCAGAGAGCAGGCCTCACTCTTGCATTGCTTGTTCATCCTCTATCCATGTCAGTCTCCTCTTTTTACTGTGCATCATATAGTTAGGGAACAAAAGCTACTATATTTTCTTTTACTTCTCATTGTCAAAAGATGGAAATGACACTAAAAATAACTAATTAATTCAATACCACTTTTGGGTACCCTTCTGCTTTGGTGACAAAACCAGTAGTGCAATATTTTAAGATGGAAAAAGGAAACACTGCAGTCCAAGAATTGGTCAGCAAAGGAGTCTTATTTTAATATAATATGGTGAGAAGGATAAGATGTACCTTTATTAAAAAAGAAAAAAAAAACTTTTCAAACAAGGTTTAACTTCTTGTTTTAAATGCCACATGCCAAAATGACAAGCTTCACTCTGTTGTGTTGGCATGACACTGCCTTTATATGTAGCTAAAGTAGCAACACCCACCTGCCCGACATATACAACATGCCAAGTAAGGACTAACTGCTTCAGACCGTTCCATAATAAGTCCTATCTCTCAATGAAAACATGGCTCTAGAGTCCTCTGTACATGTGGCCCTGGCAACGTCCAGTCTATCCTGGTCTGGCACTTGGTAGAATTCCCACGAGTGTCAGTGGATACATGCCTGAGTCCATCTGAGTAGAAGAACCTGCCAATGGATTATCAGTTTCTCTGAGGTGCTTTGCACTTCCCGAAACAGCTGTTTGAAGAGAAATGGTGAATTCACACGCCGCTGCTACAATGTTACCTCCCACTGAGTAAAAATTCACCAACCAGTGAAATAATATATTTTCATATACAAGACTTTTGCCATTTAAACTCAGTTACAAGAGTTTTAACAGCAAATACAAATCAGAAGCATCTAATAGTTTGTCAGACTAATCCTTTCAAGGAGCAAGTATCTTTAAGTCGGTAAAAGTGGTGCTAATATTAAAAGTAATAATTGTTCAAACAAATGTAGTGAAATTCTGAACTGTCTATGGTGGCGTTTCCTTGAGATGTTTTGTGTTTGTACAAAGCCTTACATACGTGTAATCTTTGACGTTGCCGTGTTCCTCCTCAGAATGGTGTTCAGAATACTCTATTACATTTTTGTAACAATATCACACTCCAAATTGATAGTACAATCATATCACATCAGTTATTAATTTGTGATTCGATGATGAGCAGAAATTCCATGATAATGAGTCTTTTATGAATAATAAGTATTTCATTTTAGATGTTATAAATTTCATTCAGTGCTACATACTTTCACTTTTGATTAAAGCTCCCATCAGCAGAATACCACAGCACACGGCAAACTTCAGCAATGTCAAATTCAGTTCAAACTAAACTTCACAGATGGAGATGCTGTCTAAGATTATTGATGGATATCATTATTTAAACATGGGGCATTGCAAAAGTGCAGACTTGAACATTTTCACGTCAGCAGATCAAACTGATAGCGTTAGAGAGGCAAAAGGATGTTCCATGTTGAGTACGAGACATCCTAAATGAGGAGGAAAGCAAACTGGAAGGACATGAAAGAATTTGCAAATGCTTTGACTTTCAGAATTAATAAGTGAGTATATTGAATATGTTGTTCTGTTTTATTTAAGAAATTGCCAGTGCTATGCTAAATAGTTCCTCTGTTACAGTAATCCTGCTGCCTGAAATATGATTTTACCCCCCCCAGAAAAAAAAAAAAAAAAAATCTCTCCCCATTCTCCTCAAAAATCTAATTCTGAATACTTCAATATGCTCTCCATTTGTTGCGGGTTAGTTCCAGGCTGTGTTTTGGCAGGGGGCTTGTGGGTGGGAGACAGGCACGTTAGAGAAAAGAAAAAAAGTCAAAAAAAAAAAAAAAAACTAAAGAAAGAAGAGTATTTTGGTCTTGGATGCCAGAGCTGTAGTTAGGAAGAAGCTACAATACGCTGACTCTCCCTGAAGTAATGAACTCCTTTCTTTTTTTTGTTTTTCCTTTTACTGGAGAGATTTTGCTGCCAATTTGGTGGTGCCTGTGGGATGCCGTCCTTTTTTTGTAACTGCTTTCTATTTTTTTCATCTCTCCATCTCAAAGTAAAGTCACCTGGGATGCAATTAATTAATTAGAATCAGTTCGAAAGCTGAGGGATGGGGGTGGTGGGCACACATGTTTTCTTCATGTGCTGTGGTCGATGTGTTACGGGTGATTGGGATTAATAACAGGGGGCCAATTTGAACTGGGAATCAGCATGGTTAATAGACATGAGGGAGCGCATGTGGAAAGTGGAGGAGAGGGGATGGTGAATCGCGGTGCAAAGACCCCCCAGTAACTAAGACAAAAGGTTCTTTGTAAGGGGGGCACATTACAGTATGTGCTTCGCTTAAGGACACTAGATCCCAATTGTGGTTGCAGTAATCACACAATATAATCTAAGGCAGCAGACCTTCTTTTGGTTGAGTAAATGTGCTATTACTGGTATTTAGATGGTTTGTTATGAGGATGCCACGATTTCCATTTTAAAAAAATGTGATTTTCTCATGTTTTTAACTATAAAAAGCCTCCTTCAGCCTCCTTGCATGTTAACTCATCCTTCAAAACCAAAGTGGGAAGAGGTGGAGATTGCTTTGGGCTTTACAGGCTATCAAAATGCTAATAGACTTGTTCGCATCTTTGTTGCAACCTGACCTACAAGTTTGGATTTTTAAATCTTTTTATGAGAGGAAATATCTCTAAAACATCTGGTTTTAAACTGCTCAGTCTTTTGCTCCAAGATCCTGAAATTGCTACTCTTGGCTATGCAATCAAGGCTGTGGTAAGCGGGTTGATGGTACAGCGATGTAATAAGCTCTAGGTAAGATTGGTCTTTGACAACGTCATTGGGGTGGTCACATGTGGAAAGAAACTGTGCTTTCCCACTTGAACCAAATTAAGAGTTTGTAGGATTAAAGAAGATTTTCCTCAGAACTTTTATATATCAACTTCCAGGAAGATACGGATCTGTAAAAGAGTTCTGTTTATATAAAGCAAATGCTATCTATGCTTTTCCTTATTTTTGAATTTAGCATTGGGTAACAAAAGACTTTGGGGGTAAATGCACTGATTAAGAGCAGGGAAAAGAAAATTTTTGAAAGTTTTAATCAACATGAACCCTGTTAAAACAACACCATGTAAGACTGCTCTTTAGCACCCTCTCTGGTTGAGAAGCGCTATTGTCTGTTGTAAGTATTGATGCCTCATCTCCCGGCTTCTATTATGAAATAAACTATGAACCAGTGAGCAATTAAAACAAAACTTTAGTAGGCTAATAAAACCTGATATCAACCAAATTCAAACACACAGGGCGTGGAAAGCAAAAAACAACTTATGCTAGGGTGCTATCTGACTAGCAGCGTTCCGGTCTCAGCTTGTTGTGATAATGTACATTAGATAGCTTTATCTTATCTCTATCTCAGTATTTGTGATTTTTATTTTATATTGTGTCTTTTAGCTGTGTAAAGCGTATTATATATTTTTTAACACTTTGGTCAGTGGTTGCTGTTTTTAGTGCTTTATAAATAAAGTTGGCTTGACTTATGAATAACATCTGCCTAACTCCATTTAGGAAACACTGTGACCATGTCAGATTATTATAAGTGAATTTGAGTTGCTTTTCTTTACGTAAACCTGCTCCCAAATATTTGTAGCTTGCTTGTCTGTTTTAGTTACAAACATATTTCGGGTTTCTGCCAATATGGTTTGAGACACATCAACGAGAAAAATGGGAAAGACGTGAAGAA
>JBAMYA010044136.1:0-12718 GCA_037176975.1 Arrhamphus sclerolepis
TCTGCTTTCAACTGCATCGAGGGTCATAAGAAAAGGTCATAATAATCTTTAGACAATAAATTACAAATGTTATGTTTCAGCTTCCATCTGTAACTCAACTTAGTCAATAGATAAAAATAAAATCCTCCACTATATGCTGTGTTTACAGTGCACATCATGTACCGTGACGTGTCTTCTTTAAGTACCAGATAGTATAATATTATATGATTGAACACATATATTTCTAATATTTATTACTTTGTAAACAAACAACCAAAAAAAGGTGGATGTACATTTTCTTGTATCTTTGGGCTTCCCAAACCACAATCTCCTCTTTTCTTTGATTCACTAAGAAGTTGTTATTTGTTAAAATTCAACAACAGACAGAATAACTGTAAACATGAACAAACAATGTGACTAAGCCTAATTAAATCAAGACGAATAGTGCCATGAAACATACATTCTTCCCAGAAATCTTCGTCAGAACTCATGCATTCACATTCCCCTTTATCCCCTCAAAAGTACTTCTGTGGTTTTTTATTCACCCCTAACTAACCAATGGAATTTATGATTCCATCACCACAAGGCCACTTATCGACTTTCCATTGGATTTCTTTCCCCATGGTGCCAGAATGAAATGTGTCACACAAATCAAGTTGTTTCTCCTGTTACTTTGGTTCAGTTACAGGTTTTCAGGTCCTAGTTTTACAGTTTGCACATCCATGAGATCGTGTGGAATGAAGACATACTGTACGTCTGTTTGAGGCAATGTCTTCATTTACATTATCTTATCAAAGAAGCTTTCTGTAACATGTCACATTGGCGCGCTTGAGAGATAAGCTTCTGGTAATCTTTTTATTTTCCTTTAAAAGAGAAGCTTGTACCTTGTAGGGCCATGCCAACAGCTGCTGTTTTAAACAAACAGGCTGTGCATTGTGGTGAATTATTGCTCTCAAGCTGAACAGAAGATAACAGAAACATGCAAAGTCAGTAGTTCAGAAAAATAACTGTAATCTTTGCTGAAAACCGATGGCATTACTCAGCATGTGTGGGTGCTAGTTGCTGAAAGCTTTCAAGATTACACATAGAGAAAATCTAAATAAGGCATTAGCCTTTGACTTCCCGTGCCAGTCATGTGATCCTCACTTGGGGGAAAAAGGCTAGAGGTGATATTTATTTTAGAAGGCAACTTGTCCTTTAGACCCTGTGGTATGCTGGGTATGTCAGTGGTTTATGTTACCGGTGCTTAAGAGTTCCCCTCCAGCCAAGAAGTTGTTTCCTTCTGGTGTTTAGACAAAAAGACAGGATTTCACTATTAGGTTACAAATAATTAAACTTAATGGCCTTCTACAGGTCAATAGGTAACCCCAGAAATGCATTCTGTTACATTCATAAGCTCTGACTTATTAAATTAGGGTGTATACCTGATGCAGTTATGGTCAGACTAAGGACCAGAGGGAGACAGTTCAACCACTGTTATCTGTTCCATGATCGACAATAAATATCCCCGTAGTCTCTCCCACGACTAAATTAATAAAGAAATACCTGCTCGTGAGGAAGGAAACCTCTGAAAGACTGTTGTCTTGAATTGAAAACTGGCTCCAGCAACATGTGCACATGAGCACATGTGTGTGCTCAGAGGCTCATATCCACCTTTCTTTCTTCTTCCAGGCATCATCAGCTTCAAGACTTCAGTCCAGCTGCAGTTCCTTTTGTTCACTCACGCAGCTGTGCTGTGTTGATGTTTCTCTTGGGAACTATGAGGTGTCGTGATTGATGGAGAAGATGATACTTCTATAACCAGAGTACCACAGTACCACCACTACTGAACTACCAAACCTTTACAACCCAACCGCTTCCCGTATGACCATGCAGAGGTGTGGACTTGAGACAAATGACTTGGACTCGAGTCAGACTTGAGTCACTAACTTGATGACTTTAGACTTGAACTGACAAAATGCAACTCTACTTGGACTTTTACACCTGTGACTTGTGACTTCCCTTGGACTTGAGCCTGTTGACTGAGATGCACAAAGAACTGTTGGTGGTACACTTAACATATAATTGTTCAAAGGAATCATCGTTCAAAAGGACTTCTCGTTCAAAAGGACTTCTAAGTACTTGATTCTCAAGACTTGACTGTCTTGACTCGTGACTTTACTCGGGACTTGAGACTTGCAAAATGATGACTTAGTCTCAACTTGACTACCATGACCACTGCCTGTATGAGCAATACTACGATCAGTACCGTGCTTGAAGTTTGAAGTCTATTATTATGCAAGGAAACTGTATAAATATTCATGTTAGCATGTAATTTAGCTGTACTTTAACATGGTGCTGCCTAAACCAGAAAACCAGGGGGCTGTTTCAGGAAGGAGGTTCAAATTAATTAAAATACTTCTTCAGAGCTGACAAATGCTGAGATGAGAAAACTGGTGGTTAGGAGTTGGTTCACTCGACTCTACTTTTAAAAAGCCATCACAAATGAAGCTGTGATGCCATGATTCATCATGGAAATACACATCTTTCTGTGGAAAAGCAACACAGCTTTAGTGGCAAAAGAAAAAGTGGGGAAAGTGCAGAACAAGAGAATGTGTAATTTAAATATTTAACGATAGTTATAATATCACGAGTGACAAGTGTGAAATGAGTTTCTGACAGTGTGGTTGGACTCTCCCTTAGAGATGGGGTGAGAAGTTCAGCCATCCGAGAGGGACTCTCCTTCACATTGCGAGGAGTCAGTTCAGGTGGTTCGGCATCTGGTGAGAGGCATTCCCAGGCCAGGCCAGGCCTGGGAATGCCTCTCTATTCCCACAGAGGAGCTGAAGGAGGTGGCTGGGTGTAGAAAGGCCTGGGCCTCCCCAAATACCAATCAGTGGAGGGTAGTGGATGATTGACACGTGGTGGAATGTAGGCGCGTTACATCCAAGATTTCCTTTTCATGCAGAGGCAAACTTGCTGGTGGAACAAAAACCCTCTATCTGGACCGTGAGAGCGTACAAAGACGACACTTGGTGCAACTGCCCGTTTGATTCGGTGCTGATGTCAGAAAGTGGAATACCTGAGGAGAGCAGCCCGGAGACGGTTGAGCCGCTGCTTTATGGCAAAAGGTCATGATTTAGCAAATGTTTGCAAAAACCTTTACAAGATTTTTGTCAAAATGTGTGATTTTTGTAAGTTAACCTTTTTATAATAAAAATGTGTGATTTTTGGATGTTGATGTTTTAGGATGAAAGTTAAAATTTTAGAAAACTCAACAGTTGTAATTCTATGTCAGAATGTCCTAAAGGCTCAAATTTTCCAACCACCAATTGCAATCTTAAAAAAAAGTCTTGATCTTGCAAAATTTGAAATTAAACTGATACTTATATATATACATATCTTACAAAATATACATATCTTACAAAAAGAGTCAAATTTTCTTTTAATTAGCGATTTTACAAGAAAAAAATAGTAGTCTTTTTAGTAGAAAAATCTATACATCTTTTTAGTAGAAAAGGTAATTTTATTGTAAAGGTCGCAATTTTTGAGAAAGTTGAGATGTTTTTTTTCTTCTCCTTTTATGATCGAGTCCAGGAACTAGTGAAAAATCTGACAACATAGTTTATCATTGATAAAGTCAATAATAACCAGCCTTTTAACGGTTACCATGGTGATGATGTGGCCCAGGATGAAGCAGAGTTTGACACCCTGACAGAGGTAGTATTCATCACATCAGACATCTCCAGGTTCTCTGTCATCATTTTGTGGGAAAAGCTTCACTGTCCAGTGCTGATTATTCATTCATTCACAAAGTACCAACAGAAATAGACAAAAATCACCAGAGAACGACACCCAAACCACATCAGAGGGGACAAAAAAAAAGCCAACGTATGTGGAAATGCTCAATGTTCAATCGAAATCTCGTTATGTGAGGAAATAGAAGGAATTGGTGGAATAAACCAGTACAGATGAAAGATCTGAAGAACTTGTCATACCCTGACAGCTACAACTACATTTTTCATGATAAAATTGCCTAAACCTTGGAAGAACTGGAAGCCTTCAAGTCTCTGGAGGCTTACAATCAAGTTTTGTGCAGCTGGGTGACGGATATGGGCTACATTTGATCAAAAGGACACATCAGGGCTGCACAAAAGGTCTATTGAAATTCAGTTCACAATTTGGGCATGCCAGTTGTTTCAGAATTTCCCCAAACATGTTTCCCCAGTATATTTAGAGTAGGCCTAGATTTTTCATCGAGTCTACAGTCACTATCATCGATAGTATCAGGAGAAATTAGGGATGTCTGTTGATGCTTGTCTTGGTCATCTTTATCAATCACTATCTTGAGGTATACACTACAAATGAGATCCTTTCACTTTCAACTGTTGGTTACCTCATTTAAACTAAATTCCAACAATTCTAATCAGCTCTAAATATTTACTGAAGTAGGCTGGGCTGGTAATGATGTCTGTCTATGGTATCCTTGGGAAACATTAAACTGAGAGCCACAATTATGTGTACAGAAATTATTGATCTTATCTTTGACAAAATAGTCAGAACATGCTTTAGAATAATCTGTGGGAAATGTAGTCTTTGTGGTTTACTTCTTCAGTGTTTGATCCTTCACATTCTCCAATTTTAAAGAATCTGTAGAAACCTTGCTTTACAGATTGATGTGATACGTTCCTGCAGTCATGAACAACATAGGTTTTAGCGACTTTAAGAGTGATTTCAGCCTCAAAAAGCTTTAAGAATGCGCTCAAGAATGAATCACTTGGCCTAGTTGTAACCCTTCTTTGATGGCCCACATGGGTTTGTACCCAGGAAATACTACTAAAAACTCAGAAACCACTTCTCAGCCAGGACCAAGATCTAGCGTCGAATGAAATCAAACCTGAGTCAGAGAGAAACAATGGGTTTGGCTATAAAATGGCCTTTACCCTCTCACTGTCGCATAAAAACCAGACTTAGCCTTATTTCAGGGTCATCATACTCAGGGTTTGCATAAAATCTGCTCTCTGAAACAGGCACAAGAAGCACATAATTAGATTTAGCCTTTGGAGACAGTACAGCCTTCAGGAAAGACAGACATTGTTTTTCATATAAAAGTGATTTCACAGCTACTAAACATGTAATTTATTTACTGCAATGAATAAAGGACACGTGTGGAATCCTGCCATCATTAAAGTGTTTGACAGTGAGCTGACATGATGGTTTTATCTCCACTATCTAATCAAGTGCTCAGTCTGGCTTGTCCCTGAATTATCATTATGGACATGCATTGACACTTTAAGGGTCACTTTAAGTTACACAGACTGACAAGACTTGAAAGAGAACATGCAAAGCCTCTATGGGCCCCATTTCACTCAGCCACATGTCATGTTGAAGTCTTTAACGCTGTCACTAGAACTAATGGCACAAGCAGAGCAGAGTCATCATCACCAGCCACATAAACCATGGCTATAAATATGCATAAATGTACTTTTTTTTTTTGATTCAGAGACAACTTACCCTAAAAAATTTGAATCTCCATCAAGATGTTATGAAAAGACCATGTTTTCACTTCATAGACTATGTGAGTTCATGGGTTAAACATTTATCAATTGGGGAGAATTTCATATCTTATTTTGTAAAATAAATCCCAAAAAGTCATGGTAAATCTTAGAGGAAAGGTTGTGATTTCCCTTAGGACACAGCAGTTGTAATCAAGCTCAGTAGGCTGATAGCAAACTGAGATTCAGTTGAAGGCTCATCACAGACTCTAACAGAACAACGTGCTTTAAGGCTTCTGCCATTCTTCTGCACTTTGGCCCCCCTATAGGAGCTTAAGTCGCTTATACAGAACAGAGGGAGGAAAATCAGGGACGATTCATGGGTTCTCGCACGTCGACACAAAATATATTATTTTATATTTTTCTTACTACTAATAACTGAATGAGTAGGAAATGAATCTGCTATTCGCTTTTCATATTTAAACTGAAAGAATAATTTAAGATAACTTCCACTTGTACAACCTCAATTCATAAAAACATAAATAAGAACATAATACAGTGATTTGCAAATCCTTTTCAACCTATATTCAGTTGAATGCTCTACAAAGACAACATATTTAATGTTCAAGCTAATAAAGGTTAGTTTTTTTTGTTTTGTTTTTTTAAATACTCATTCATTTTGAATTTTGAGCATGTCCACCTCTGTGGTCCATCATCTTTCCTTTCAACACTCGTTTGGGAACTGAGGACGCCGATTGTTGAAGCTCCGTAGGTGGCATTGTTTCTCAGTCCTGAGCCTTTCAGCGACGCTCCTCTTACACCCAGTCATGACGCTCACTTGTTTCCAGTCAACCTGTTCACCTGTGGAATGTTCCACACAGGTGTTTTTGAGCATTCCTCAACTTTCCCAGTCTTCTGTTGCTCCTGTTCCAGCTTTTTAGGAATGGATTGTCAACATCAAATTCAAAATTAGTGAATATTTGCAAAAAAAAACATTATCTGCTTTGTAGTGTATTTAATGGATTATAGGTTAAAAATAATTTGCAAATCACTGTATTCTGTTTTTATTTACATTTGACACAACGTCCCAACTTCGTTAGAATTTGGGTTGTGGTCCATCATTTGCTGCAGCCCAGACTGCGCTGCTGTAGTGACCGGCTGCAGTTTTCAACCGTACAGGGTTGCCAACTCGGCGACTTTCTCCCTAAATCTGGTGACTTTCCAAATCCTCTTGGAGAGGATACAAGCAACAGACTTTTTTCTGCTGTTTTGGAGATTGGTGTGAAAGTACATATCACTCTACTGTCCTCAGCGGATGTTGTCCCTCCCCGTCCTGCAGCACTCCCAGCTGCAGTCAGCGAGGACTCTGCATCCAGGCTGAAAATGAACCTCCTGCCTTTCAGAGCGGCTTCAAATCTAAATGTTTCTTCTCCAGCACACTCAGATAAATCACTGCAGTTGACTCTCACAGCAAACAATGAAGCTGAATTAGGGCCAGACAAGTTACAAGCATTTATTCACTCTGCCATTTAAAGGTTTGTTTTTTGTTGGTCCATTTGTGAATGTTGTCAAGTTAAAAATGTTAAAAATGTTATAGTTATGGGAGAACATGTTCATGTTGTACTGTAACTTGTTGTACACTTGATATTCTAACACTTAATAATACAGGACAAAATTGATTTATGTAATTTGGCAAAGCATTTAAATTGTGAAGTTATTTTGAAAAGTGATGGGCAATTTCTTTAACAAAATTAAAAACAACAAACCAAGATTAGAACAGAACAGAAGAAAATTGATTTGTTGTTCTCAACAGGGTGTTTTTATTCACTTTTTGTCTCTCCCACAACATTATTCCTTCCTCATACAGCTTTCAGTACATTTACGTGCAGATTGCTAGGTATGCAAATTAGACAATGATGTCATTTAGTGACTTTTAGGACAGCCAACAGTGACTTTCATTTCTTAGGAGTTGGCACCACTGGTTGAGAAGCAGAGGATGAGAGGCATGATGCTAAAGTCAAGCTTCCAGAAATGCAAAGAGGAGAAAAACAGAAGAAAAGTCAGCAACTGCTCATATGTTTTTTTTCAAAGGAAACGTAAATTTTAGAATCTGACCATTAACTGACAAACTGACATGTGAGTTCGCCTGCTGGATGAAAATTTGTTCATGTGACTCGTATCCTTCAGAGCCCTGCAGCAGGACGCAGCACAGACAGAGGTTATTTGTTTGCAGAATAGGTTTTTCCCAATGAACAAGTAAACATAGACTCTGTCTATGGGTTAACTGATTTTTTTTTTTTTTTTTTTTTTGTCACAGGGCCTAAAATTGCTGGCGGCGACCCGATAAGCATACGTTATTAGACAACGCTTCATTTCTTCATTACTGCAAAGATGGCGGAGCCAGCAAAGAAAGTGGGCTCAGTCAGTAGAGGCAAGAAAAAGAAGTAGAGAGAACAAAGTAGCAAGATCCTGTACACGAGTCAGAACTGAACCAAGATAAACTCGCTGGTGTAGCTGAGAGAAGCAGAAGCTGCTGGTCAGATGCTGAGCTCATCTCGCTGCTACTGGATTTGTCAGTCATATATTTTTGCTTTCCACGTCCTGTGCATTTGGTTTGGTTGATTTTAGCTTGTCTTACTGAAGTTCTTTGTTTGCTCACTGGTTCATAGTTTTTTCATAATAGAAGTGGTGATGTGTCCAACTTTGCGACTGTCAGGATTCTTCAGCTTCTTCTCTCATCAGCTGGTCAGCAAGCGTCTCCCAGGGCGACAGTCACACCAACAGCGTTTACGGCTGTGGGGATAAACAACTGCACTTCCCAATCACCAAGGGGCGCCACAGAGAACAATCGTGTGTGTTGTTTAAGTGCTCAACACCAGATTAAATTTGGCTAAACTAATCCTCAGTTAAGCAACTATACAGCTCTGGCTCATCCAAGAAAGTTAACCTGAATTTTGTTTTTCTACTATAAATCAATCAAAACACTGCTTTCAGAACCACTGTAACTTTGATTTCTTTCTTTTTCTTTCTGTTTGAACTCTGTTCATTAGTTATTAAAGCTTGTTTTTTTCTTTGACTTACCTAGCTTTTTATTGCCATGTACACACACTGTGAGCTTCCTACAGAGGAAGGTTCTCATTGAACACATGTGCTGGTGAACTGTTGCAGGAAATGGTACCCACAAGGGCATGTCTGTGCTACAGTGTCCCAACTGAGTAGTCCTTCCTCTCTGAATGACGGTCACACCTACAATCCATAACAAAAAGACTTGTTTGCTGCTGTGTGGGCTCCCATCAGCAGGTACATCATCAGCCCTGACAGACTTTCCATATAGCACATCCGAGAGTAGTTTATTGGTTTGATGAAATGAGCGTATATGTCCTTGTCTTTGCCCTACCATCCGTCATGTTACGCGGCGAACATGGCGAAAATCCCCATCTACAAGACTCTCATACACCAGAGTTCCCCTGCTCCTCATATCTCTGCGTACATCTGTCTGACCTGACGAAGATTAGATTCAGACTCTCAGGGTAGAGAGAGAGAGAGAAGGAGACTATAATGGGGCAGCGGTTGATTTGATTCTACTCTCTACCCTTCATAAAGACTAGACTCGTGGTGCACGTAATGCTTCTTTTTCTGTTTTGTTTTGTTTTTAATGGCTTCACTTAAATCCACCAGATTGCAGAGGAATTTGCAAGTGATTTTTGCATCTTTAAGACATTCAACAAAGCAGTGCCTACATACTCAGATACCCATGAATACAGAAAGATGAGCAAAAGGACACACACACACACTCACACACACACACACTGAGGTTTTGCCTTCAGGTTTTGGTCCCTGAAGAGAAGACATTTCATTCTGCAGTCACACTAACGCCTTCCTCTCTATTTCTGTCGCTGTTTCTTCTCCACCACACACCTGATGTCTATGTGAGCGTACAGCTAAATAGCTACACACTAAATCACAGTACAGACAGAAATTCCTCACATCATGGGCCTCATTAAAGAAATCTTTATAAATCTGTAAGTAGATTTGAAAGCTATCAACTCCTTACTTAGATTCGACTCCACTGTGTAAACACGTGTGTTTATCGGTGAATTCCAGACTGATCACAGGTTGGCAGCGCGCTCACAGAGATCTTTAATTAGAATAAGCAGCCCAGGAAACACCATATAAGGAGGTCGGTGTAGACTACCGTATAGATTCATGGTATCTCAGCCTCAAGATCTTCCAGATCTGGTGATGTCGAAGCCCTCAGGTAAACCAGCCGAGGAGGCAGCGCTGGCAAGTGCTCTGCTTGCGAAATGGTCCCGGTGAGACCTGACACTGGAGAAACCTGGACCATGGCCCCTCTGGTCCCCGTTTGACCAGGATTTAATGGTCACACAGGGATGATTTTGAGATGACTTAATGATTTTGTACGGGGGAAAAAGAGAGAAAAAAAGAAATGAAAGGATGTCTGTCAGCATATCACGTTCATTTAAACAACCCATTGACACTTCAAGGAACAAAACCTGAAGCTTAAACATGTGAAATGCCCATCGATCCAGATAAATGTGCCATATTTCAGATATTCTCATGTTTAAATCACATGGTTTAGAAGTATCTGGATAAGGTGAGAAGTGTGAGAATGACAGCAATATGAACATACACATCTCATTTCCACAAGCTCTACGGTGGTTGGAGGCAGGAGTGCATTTTAGTTGGAGGTTCAAGAAGTTCAGAGCTACTGACATTTTCATGAACACCAAAGGAGGCATGGATTCCATTCTACGCACAAAAAACACAGACGTCCGTTCTGTTGTGAGGTCAGTGCTAACGCCATGTTTACTTTGGTTTTTAAAAGGCATGTATTATTGAAGCTTCAGATTGTCTTTGCTTAGAAACAAATATTTGTGAATTCCAGATCAGAAACTCTGACCATAATGTAAATCCTGTCATTTAGATTTGGCCAACATGAGTCTGAAAACATGTAATTCACTGGCCTGTTGAGAGTTGCAGGATTCTGTGACATCACAGATCTGGAGCAGAGTAACATAATTCAGACTTTGCTGCTTCTCTATCATCCAGATCCACATCATGCATCCTGTGGTGCAGATGGGAGGAATCTGATGAGGTTTCTGACTCCAACAACCTCTTGCTCTGCATCTCTGTGGTATTTTTGACCAAAGAATGTTTTGGGAAACAAGATTATAGTCTATATGAATGGCAACCTCTCTCATCCACTTCTGGTGGATGGATGGATGGATGGATGGATGGGTTGGTGGGTGGATGGATGGATGGGTAGGTGGATGGATCTTTAAATCTGATGCATGCTAAATGATGACTGAGAAGACTTTTTGCAGATTCTTATGGATAAACCATTTCCAACTCAAGGATATTCGTGGGTTTCCTCACATGAGCAACTATCCTCAACAGGGGAAAGGTCAGAATTATCAACTGGTTGTCCAGAAGATTGAGTTTATTCTTCCTTAACTATTTGGTTGAGTGACTCACATGTCAAAGTCTGTTGTCTTCCTCTTGAGGTCCCTCACACGGATGTCTTGGCATTTGCCTTCAGAATTGGCAGCTGAATTTTGGATTCTCCTGTTGCTGATGAGATGTTGACTGATGCACAACGGTCGCAGATCATGACCCCACTACCAATCTGAGTTTTCCTTTGTACTTTTTAAAAAAATCATTTTTCTAAAAGCTTGTGTTTTAAGTTGCACTGTGTACCTCACAACCAGACTGTAATCTTGCTCTCGAAGTGATCTTTGTTGGTCTTGGGACGTCTGCAGTTTGTGCACAACCTCTGATAGCAGACTGGTGAAGTATAAACTTGTGATGGACAGTTTGATATTTCTCCAGCTGATGAATAACAACATCTCTCTATGTGAGGAGCTCAGAATTCTCATTTATTCATGTAATTTCCATAAATGTGGGATGTGAAAATTGATTTGATTCGGGAGCTAGCTATCAATATGAGACCATATCACATGTTGATTGAACCTGTCAACTTGCAGTAAATAACTATATAATTTTAATTTCCCATCTTTATTTCTGGGTTCAACAATCTGGTCCTTTGATAAAACTAGACAGCAAAAGGCCCCAGGATAGGGTATTGATGAGGAGAACATAACTGATTTAACTGACTTTTTCAATCCAGACTTTTGGATCTTTCATCATTACATTGATGTATCCTTGTAGACTGATGGATCAGACCACGTTTATCAGGCGTGTCGCTGCCAGTCACTGTGCCATTAAACAAACTGGTTACTGCAGACCGAAGTGGGAGGAGCTGTTTGTTTAAAAAAACTCTTTTAAGATTGAAAGCTATCAACTCCTGATCAATGATAGAGCGATTAAAATGACAGCTACATGGCCTGAAAAACTTTACAATCTAAATCAATTTAGAATTTTTGAAAGTCAGGAAAAGTATAATATTGTATCTGATAGATCAGAGCCACATCTAGACAGATGTAAGGTCTGAAAATGAGCCATAGGGCCTCATTGTCCAGGACTGAAGACCAACTGTTGCTTCTCAAACTGCTTCTGTATGCAGTTACTGCAACCAATCAGAGCAATGAACAAGATGACGCATTCAAAGAAATGCAAACCAGTCAATGGCCGAGAGTTCAATGGAGAGATATAGAAATGCAACCCAGATGGAATCCAACAATTGTTAACATGAGACAGATTACTCCCTGAATAGCTTCCTATATCGTTAGATATCAGGGACTTTTTAAAATTCCCAAAAATGCAAGGTTTTGCAAGATGCTGAGCGTGCACGCCGCATGCGTCATGATGTGAAAGAGCGAGGCCACTCCTTCTCTCAGATCAAAACAGAAAACATCTGCAGCTCTGACTGCTGCATGTGCTCTCAGACAGAAAATGCTTTTTCCAGACAACCCAGAAAGTTGCAGAAGTCTCCTGCATTTATAGAGCAGCTCCCTGATGCCCACAAGTCAGATAAAATCTCTGGGAATCCAGAGCGAGCGGTCAGAGCGCTCATGTGGGAGGGAGAAGGAGAGAGGCCGTACCACAGAACGCCACAGAAACGGTAAAAGCCGAGGATGTAGTCTTTCTCTCAGCCATTCACCCGCATTCATCAATGACGATAGTCTGTTCAGAATGGAGTCAAAGGAGGTGGAGGGGGGTGGGGGACTATGTGTCGACAGTAAGTCAACATGTGTGTTTTGTTTTTTGTGTTTTTTTACTTCTATTATATCCTTTGGTGTGTGATGGCTTTTTAGTTGTTATTTTTTGCTGTTGTTGTTTTATTT
>JBAMYA010044137.1:0-12717 GCA_037176975.1 Arrhamphus sclerolepis
ACCCCAGACCACTCAGACTGCTGACCAGGAGCACACCAGAAGCACCAAGGCCCCCAAATACCCCCCCCCCCCAATCCCAATTCAGATTTTTTTGTTTCGTGTTTTTCTGTTTTCTTTTCATCTTCATGCCTGTTTGACTGCTAATAGCTGCATATGAAACACAAACTACTTTTCTAAGTATCCTACCAACCCCACGATGAACTCCGCGATGACGATCTGTGACAAAGGAGGAGCTGCTCTACTAAATAAGTCGCCTCTGGGCTGTTCTTGTCTCAGGCCCCAGCAGCAGGACCTCAGGGTGAGCAGGATGGCACAGGGAACTGGAGGGGGATGCTGAAGAAAGGAGAGGAAGCTCCAGGCTCTGGTCCTGGAAGTCCACTTAAAGGAGTCGTCAACCTACTTGATGTGGTAAACAAACTCTGACCAGCTAGAACTCGTCATTACACATCACACAACACGCAACTGTTTTTAATTTTTGCCTCCCTTTCTGGGCATTCGTTGGCCTTTTGATTTTTTTTTTTTTTATTTTCAGCCTGTACCAGTTGCCAGGAAACTGTCGTCACGTGAGCAGCGAGACTGCGAGGTCATCGAGCGCCTCATCAAATCCTATTTCCTCATTGTCCGCAAGAACATCCAGGACAGGTAGAGCTCCTCAAACTGAATTTGATCATAAGTACATAAACTAGATGATTGCAGCGTGTTTTTACAGATTTATTAGGATTTTTCTGGACCATCATATTATCAACAGTGTAAGAATAACAGTGGAGAACTTTGGAAGCTGAAATGTCTCCCGCTCCTCTTGGACGTTTCTCTAGCTGGAGTTGTTGGAGGTTAAGTTCCCTCTTGGGTTAAATAGTTCATATGTAGCACCTACTTAAACATCGTGATTCATCAACAGGAACGACCACCTGGGTCGACCTGGAGCCCCTCCATTCTGGGAAACAACACAGCCACCAGGAAATCGTTCCACTTCATTCTCAACCATCTGTTGCCCCGTTTCCTCTCTCTCTCTTTCTCTCTCGCTCCACAGTGTGCCAAAGGCAGTGATGCATTTCCTGGTCAACCATGTGAAGGACAGCCTCCAGAGCGAGCTCGTTGGACAGCTGTACAAATCTGGCCTCCTCAACGATCTGCTGACCGAGTCGGAGGATATGGCCCAGCGGCGCAAGGAGGCCGCTGACATGCTGCAGGTAACATACACCCTTCTCATGGTGTTTTTTTTTTTCTTCCCCTGGTGTGTTGCTTTTCTTTTTCTTTTTTAAAAAAAAAATTAAATTGATTGCTGTCTGCAGGCATTACAGAGAGCCAGTCAGGTGATCGCTGAGATCAGGGAAACACATCTGTGGTAATAAAACAAACAAACCCAGTTCCCATCTCATCTGTTATCTCCTCATCACGCCTGGAGAGTCGACGCTTCACGCTCTCATGTCTGGACTTGAACTTTTGGATGTAAAGCTATGAAAATGCTCTGATCCCTGATCTGGTGTACAGTTGGTATGATATTAAACAGAACTGCAACATAATTGAACTTATTTAAAAATGCTTGATGCTATTTAGGAAACGATAAAATGCTCCGCCTCTGTCAGGGTCAGACCTCCGGCTGAAGTTTCCTCTGAGGGTGCAGTCGGAGGCAAAGTGCTTTTCACTTTTGACAGGTTGTGGTTGGCCGGGATGGAAATGGACTTTTGAGTGAAGCGGAAAGCGAGGGTTTAGATTTTGACAGCTCCGTAAAGCATTCTGAAGATGTCTCTGCTTCAGCTTGTAAATTAATCAAAAAAAAAAAACTTTACAGCCTCCTCATTTGCAAATGTTTTGATCAGAAGTAGCACTCCTGTCAGAAACCACTGAACCTCCACTGGTACATTATTTGCACTATTTTCACTACACTGTATTGTAAAGCAAGACTGTCATCCTGACACTGTTTCCACCTGATTTATTTATTACTGTGTTATTTAAGTGTGTTGGCAATTTCATGAGCGCTATTGGAACAAGTTATTTAATTTAAGTTTACATATCGCTGCCTACATGTGAAATCTGTGGTGCACTGTGGCTCTGTGTATGGTTCCCAAAAGAAAAGAATAAATAGAAGAATTTTATTGCCATTCACTTGGTTTTTATTCATATGTTGGGCGGGGAGGGGAGTTATTGGAAATGCAACACAAGAAAAAAAAACAAAAAAAAACACTACTGGCGAGGAAACACACAGACCTGAAACACGGCACAAAAGCTCAAACCCTTTTTATTTTTTTACTCGTACAGCCGTGTTTTGAACCCCTAACAAAGGAGGCCTTGCGATGACTTTATTAAAGTGTAGAGTGATGAATCAGATTCGGCACTGCTGCTCGTGCTCAGGCGCCTCCTCTCAGAACTTCTGTGGATTCTCTCGTCTATCTCAGCCGGCCTTTGCCTTTGCCTCTTCCTTTGGCGCTGCAAAGTAACAGACAGAAATATTAAGCAGCTCAGCTTCTACGCATAAACAAATCTATATCAAACACAGCATGCAGTTCATGAATTATTGTATACCAGGGGGAGTGAGATATGGAGAGGCAGAGTATTCATTTTTAAATATGAGGGAATGAAGTGGATAAACACAAATTAAACAATTTATTTGACCTGCTTGCAAATCCGCTGCTCTGAGGCATTGGTTAAGATTGACAGACGGTGGCTTTTTTTTTTTTTTTGGATTATTATGGAATTTGATTGATTTTTTTTTTTACTAAAAAAGAAGAAAATGGTGCAAGAACATGCCATAATGATGAGCTAATAGTTTCAGCTGTGGAATGGTTTTGATGTGTGAGGTGGAAATAAAACAAGGTCGTAGTCATAATGAATTTTCCTCGGGATTAATAAAGTATCTATCTATCTCTACCTAAAAATAAATAAAACCATTACTGAAAACGGTTTAAAATAGGGCAGATCTTTTAAAATTTTTAGAAAAAATTATGATCATTAAGAAGAAGGAACCTAAAAAAGCAATAAAATTTGTGTAATGTATAAAAGCAAACACTTGGAACATCTCAGAAGTGCAGTAAAATCACTGAGGAGTACAGAATGATTCCAGACGGTACAAGACACTTTTTTTTTTCTTTTTTTTTCAGATTTCCATTGTCATAAGTTAGAAAGGTACCAAAATAACTGATCTGCATTTTTGGCGCCTTTATGCTGAGGTAGCAAAGCTGCTTAGAGCCACTCTACGTAGCAATACCACTCCTGACCACATGGTGTCACTTGGATCCTCGTAATTTCAAAAGCTACAGTCCGTACTGTGCTAATAAATGGGATTGTCCAGCGTGACTATATTGGTCCTTTTGCACTAGTACCTACTCGTCTCGACTTGACTCACCTTGGCTCTACTCGCCTCTGTCTCAGTCGTTTTCCTTTACAGTTCAGTACCACCTCGATGTGGGTGGGGCCTTCATGGTAAGATGCCCGAAACTCGGTGACATCTTTATATGCGTCAACTGCAGTCACATTTGTGGCAACAACAATGGAGGATGTCGAGGCGTCCTCGTTGCACCGCGGGGAAGGCTTGCTTGCCATTTTTAGCCGTATCAAAGTTTAGTTGTAAAAATAAAATTGTAAAGGTAAAATAAATCACAGTCGCTTTCAAGATACATCAGTGACATCACTCTCTGGCCAATCAGTGGCCTGCATCCTGGTGACACTGCATTTTCAGCCCCACTCAGCTTGTTTAGAACCCCAATAAAAAAGAGGAACTATGTCTTAGAGGAAAACCCTTAAAACAGTGTAGAGTCGAGCTGAGCTGAGCAGAGCCGAGTAGGTACTAGTGGAAAAGGGCCATAAAACTAACTTGTAAGACTTGAGGGGCAATATTTTGCGTGCTAGGCTAGGAATAGACAAATGAACTTTATTGTGATGTGTTGCCCCCATGTGGTCAGAGGCAGTATTGTTACATATAGCGGCTTTAAGATAGAGCTGGAAAACTCTGCTCTGTTTGGTCCAACGAAGGATCGTTGTTTCTGTGTGACATGGTGCAAGATACACAAGTTGTAATGAAAGACAAATACTGTAGAATGGCCAGGAATGGTTTTTCTGTGGCATGTAGCAATGATCGTAGGATCTGGAGGGTCTGCTGGAGGGTTTCCACAGACGGTGAAATCTACAGCTGCACACCATCAAGTACGGCCACCTTTCTGCCAGGATCAATGAAGGCGGTAAGTTTTAAATTGTGGGTAACCTAACTAGTTGCTTATTCTGTTACTTTTTGTGTTCTGCATTTATCTTAAATGGCTTTGCTCTTCATCATGCAGTCAGTTTATAGAAACAGAAAAGAAAAGACCTGGCGACATATGACACGAGTCCACGAAAATGAATGGAAACCAAGCGTTAACGTTATTGGCTGATAAAGCTACAGATGTGTTCACCGCTGTATGGAAGAGCTTCTGTGCACTAGACTACTGAAGGCAGCATCTTCCAGATTAAGGGGAGAGGAACCATCTGTTTTTTTAATCAGCAAACATAGTTGAAGACGGCTGGAACAGTGACTGCTGGCCTCAAACTGGGATAAAAAAAAAGGGCAAGTATTTTCCCTAAAGGTGATAGAACATGGGAGCTTCAGGACTGAATATGCTGTCGTCTTAAATATTGGCTTTAAATAAATTGAAAATCATTAAATTCCAGTTTTAATCAAATTTAATACAGCTTACAACCTTTTTTTTGAAGCAGATGCGGTAATGTTTGTACAAATGGCGGTTTTCATTTAACAAAATAAGTCAAAATCTTCAAATGTTAAATGACAGACCTGCTAAACGACATTAAGGACGCAAAAGAACATGAGAAATGTGTATTTGGACAGGCCTACTCATTCAAAATGAATGGGTAGTTGTGTCCGAGTCTTTGTCCGCTTTTAAGTGGTCTTTGCTTCAAATGTTACATTTCATCAGTGCTGTGTGGTGGGTGCCATATGAAAATGAGAGGGGGAGAAGAAAGAGATGGGAAAGATGAAGGAAAAGGGCAAACACCAAAGCATCATGCAATTAGAAAAGGACACAACACACAATTTCATACCGGACACTGCTGGCAGATGATGATTGTGTCTCCTCAACAAAAGCCTCTACCTTTGATAGTCTGCCTTTGTTGTCTTTTTTTTTTTTTTTGGTTTGAGCCTTCGCCGGCAGGGTTCGATATTAACTCTGAACATCTACTAGATACCTGACAAACGCTTACCATCCACGCAGATGTCTCATTTTCCTTCTGTCTTGAGCAGAGTATTTTTACAAGAACAGCTGTGCACATTTACTTAATTTGTTCATCTCAAAAACATCTCGGTGGGATACGTGACTTATGTGGAGTTCAAGTTTGTTTTTTGTTTTGTTTTTTCTTTTGGGGGCGGGGGGTTCTTATATTTTAGCAACTTCGATACTCAAATATAGCACCATGCTTTCAGACCACAGCAGTGGAACATTTAAAGAAGGATGTTGATTTGTATATTCATTTAGGACAAGCTGCCACGTCAAATAAAACAGACTAAGGAAAATGAAAAGGCTGCATTACATATGAATTAAAGAGGGAACAAAAATCTGAACATTACTGAGATACTCAAGTTAGAAATACATTCAGATCCAATTTTCTAAAAAGGTTCCTGATGTCTTAAAAGTGGCATGATTTTTTATTTTTTTATTTTATGTTATTTTTTCAAACTGATTAACAACCAAAACCTGATGCAAAACAGCCCTGTCACTGTTTCACTGTTTCAGGCCATCTGAAGCCAGATCTGTGGTTCTACGTAGAAACTACCCGCGTAACCTGGCATTTAGAAGACCAACATTGGAACTGATGTTTACGCCAGTCCTTGAACTGCTCAAACGCACCTGATTCCAATGAATGGATCACCATATGCTTACCATCGGTGTTTGTGCGCAATTCATTTGAATCAGGTCTGTTGGAAAAGGGAAACATGCAAAACGCGCAAGACAGTGACCCTCGAGGACCTGGACTGGGAGCCTCTCGCTCAAGTGAATGAAGTTGGGAAGTTGACACGGAGTTGATATGGAACCACCAGACCATCCCATATGGAGTTTTTATCCCATTTACTCTTAGATGGGTCCTTCATTTTGCATTAGTTTGTAAAAAGTGCAGTTAGTGTGTAAAGCATCGAACAGTAGAGCTGTTTAATTTATCAAATGCAAAACTATTCCTAATAGAGATGATTTTGTACATTTGTCTAAAATAAACAAATTAATGATCGGGTGGGGTTGATTAATAGTCAGGTGAGGCTCAAAGACTGGTTACTTACGTCTGGTTGGCCTGGACACGATTCTGGAGCAGATTGATCTGTGGAGGACAAACACGTGGGAGACTAGCTGAGTTCAAGAAACATCAGACACAGGAAGACAACAGCCAGGGGTAAAGAACGGGCCTGGCGATCCTGAGGAAAACAAACAAAGAAAAGATCTCGGCAAGACAACATGAATTGTGTTTCCCTGACAGACATCCAAAGAATTTCCATAACTGAGCTGATTATCAAGCTGGATCAGAGAAGAACGCTTTCACTGTCTCATAAATGAAATCTTTATCATCACGTTTCATCACATGCTGTCAAAATGTCTCTTCAGCTGAGGGATGAGACACTTTTCTGACAAGAAAATGTGAAAGCACGGCAACTATGTTTTCAAGACACAGAGAAGAAAGAAGACAAAAAAAAAGATTCTAATATGAAGAAAATTAACAATTTCAAGGCGTCAACTCTATCTGGCTGGCACAGCTTCTGAGTTAAAAAAGAAATAGGAAAACAGAAAACTAATATCCTGCTTTTGTTCCCCCAAGGTGATAAAACCAGAATCTGAATGCCTTAAATGCGGTTCGCATGTCATCATCCTTGGCTAATGCTCCACAGTTACATTGTTATCAGCTTATCACAGATTTACTTGTCTTGTTTTATATGTTGATAAGAAAAAATATTACATCATTTTTAAAGAAGAAAATGCTGGAAAAAAAAAAATCCATATTGCCTGCAGAGCATATTGTAGAAGAATAGATAACATATCTGTGTAGGGCGAAGTTGCTAATTAGTTTCTAGTACAAATTGTAGTAAAGTTGATGAATACTCTTCATGTTTAAAAAAAGAAAACAGAAATTATAAATGAAGCTTGTTTTCATCAGCTATAACGTCTACGCCATTTATACCGAAGTACCTAGATGTTAAAGGGGCTCAAAAGTATTTTGGACAATTGACTAAAAAAAGAAATTCATTTTCCAGGTTTGGTCCATCCTTTTTTCACTTCAAGACAAATGAAGCAGATTAAAAAGTCTGGAGTTGACATCAGGTATTATTTTGGCATCTGATGGCTGCTGACTGGAGTTACAGCTGTCATGACATGAGCTACACATGGCTGCCAATGGAACGGACCCGTTGGTGCTTACTGATGATGCAACTGATGACAGAAGTAGCTAAATGAATGAATTCTGAGGTGCACAAGGCTCCGCTCACATTCAGCCAGACGCTACAAAACTGACAGTGCAGATGGACACTAAACACACCGCGAAAGCAACTCAAAATTGTATATTCTTCAAATGATTATTCAGCCACCAGATCTCAATTATGGTTATATTTACAATTATGTCACTTTTGTCCAAACAGTTTTGAGTCCTTGACCATTTTTGTTTAAAACAGCTGTAATTCCTAAAACATAAAAGCAGATTATTTTGTGAAACCTTCTAAATTAAACCTAAAAATCTGCAAATTTATTACATCTTGATAGTTTTTTAAAATTCTCTTTTTGAAATCCATTGTAGTGATGTATAAATGCAAAATACAGCTATGTATTGACATGACTGTACATATATACCTGTACATCATGGCTGTGAATTTAATGTTGCGTAACCAGATCAGAAACAACAGAATGGTGCTCAGATGTATTGAGACAAAACCAAACAGCTTGCAAGCAATATAAGTTTATTAGGACAATCCTACTGCAATCCTATTCAGTGGTGTACAATTTTAGCTCTGTGAAAACCACGAGACAGGGGCCATTATACTATAATAAAGTTTTTTTTTTGTTGTTTTTTTTAAAATATGTGATGCAGTTCCACAAAATGCAGTTTTTGTTTTTTGACACACCTAAACGTTAGGCAAAATGTGCTTTTTTTTCCCCATGTGTGATCATTATGGAAAACTATATTTTTACACTGTTTTGGCATTCTAAGTCCCGCCCCCCCCAACACACACACTCTTTATTACATAATGTGTTATTATAGTATCACTTTGAGGGCTATTATGCAGCCAAAATCTGTCTACATGCACAGGAGATAAACCATTATATAAGCAATCTGAACTAAATGTTATTTCCAGCTGAGTTTGCAATCCACTCATGTATCTGTGCCCAGTCGTGTAGATTGCTGTGCAATGCACGATCACGGTGATGTAATGTTGATGGAGATCTTTTCCTACACGTACCTCAGATGCTAGTGTGAGCAGGACTGGTTTCACTTTGAGATGGTGTTTAGGAAAGAAGACAAACTAGCATGGCCAATAGCAGCATCTTTTGGACTCTATATGACTGTTGATAACATGCAACCATGTGCAGCTAAAATGTGCTTCCTCAGTAATACAAGAACCACAGTCAGACCTGGAAAGTGCCTGAAAAATTGAGGAAAACATTTCTTCACCTCTAACTTATTTCCTGCGCCACTCATCTGCTTCCTCTGCCAAGGACAGGATACATGTTGATATGCAGCAGGAGGATATGCTTTTCCATAATGTGGAGAGGGAAGTAGAAACCTTGAAAGGGAGCTATCTCAGCCCCTGCCTGTAAGCCATGAGGAAGATTTCTCACCATGCCCATCATCTGCCCTTTTCTAGGATTCATGTCTTCACCTTCCTCGTGTGAATCCCATGTCACCATCCTCTTCATCCTCCCCTCTCCGATCCTCTCAATCAGATTTGACAAAACTAACCTGTGCCTCTTTCCCCAGCCTGCTTCCATTTTATCTCACATAATCCTTCCTTGCTATGAACCCCCACAACCTGTTTCAAGTCCGTAGATTGTTCTGAAAATACAATCTTCACAGAAATATCGCCATCTCTCCCCCTCTTCCACAGCAACTTCAGAAGCATTCACTACCCCCCTAACCCGACAAGGGTCCAACTCATTCTGGTTTGTCTATACACTACAGAAACCTACTGATATCAACAGAATCCAATCTTGGAGGCTGATACATCTCAAAATTCTCAGCTTAGATTTATTTGATTTATTTGCAAGTAGTTCTGCCAACTCCTGTCTTGATGGATAACAGAAAAAAGGATAATTACGCACGTTAATATTTCTAATAAAGATTTGCATAGACTAAAATAACTGCAAAAATAAACAACAACAAAACAACTCTTATCTACCATTTCACAGACTCCCTGCATTGTAATAAAAAGAACTTTAGAATTACAGATGCATTATGGAAACTTTTTGACAAACAGAAATGTAACATTTCAGTTTAAGTTTTACTGGATCTCAGTGCTGCGTCTGATAAAGTCGACCACAAATTGATTACAAGAAGCCTTCTACAGCATTAAACTAGTTTGAATCCAGTTTAAATGACTGGGACTCACACTTACAAGATGACAAAAATGACATGTGGAGTTCCACAGGGTTCTAGCTTTGAGCCTCTGCTGTTTAACATCTGAATGCTTCTACTTGATCTGATGTTGAAGCAACAATGTAAAGCAACAAAATAATCTGTCATCTTTCTGAAACAACGATCTAAATATAAAATGAAGTTAAACAATGACAAATGATAGATAGTTATCTTTGGAGCCAAGGCAAAAAAAAAAAAGTTTGTGATCATCTTGACTCTGTACTCTTAAAAACCATCAAACAAATTCTGTTTTTATAGCAGTCATGGAATAAGAGCTGAATTTCATCATCTACATGGGTCAATAGTGAAGCTAACATATTATGACATGAAGACTTTCCAGGATTAAAGACTAATATCGCAGAGTGATTTGCAAAAGCTGGGGGTTACGTGGCGTCCCGGCTACAGAAGTGGCTGGTACCAATGATGTGTGCGGGGCGAGTGTCTGAACAAATGCTTCCCCACATCCACATCCATGGATGAGGTGCCCCTGAGCAAGGCACCTGAAACCCCCACCTGCTCCCCAGGTCAAATGCGGAGAATGAATGTCCCCTCGGGGATCAAAAATAGTATATCAAAAAAAAAAGGCTGGTCTGTGCATTTACATTAATGTAAGAAGTTATTTATGAGTATGCCTTAAAAATCAGTCAGAAAGCACAAGTTCCTACTAATACCAGGGAAGTGGATCATATCGCTTTAGTCATGAAGTCTTTACACCGTTTCCTGTCTGTCAAACATTTGTTTCTTAAATACCGCAGTTGGCTTATGAAGTTTTAAATGGTTTAGGGTCAAAATACACTTCAGGTGTGTCATGGATCTTCCAGGGATATGAGGTCATCTGTCACCCAGGTTAAAGCTAAACCTGGAGAAGCTGCTTTTACTTTTATGCACCACATATTTGTAACAAACATCCACAGAACTGCGGGTATGGTACAACTTTTGCTACTTTAAATCTTAAAATGAATGTTAAAGCTGACTACTGCATTTTACTGAAGCAAGCTGGAGGACTCACAATAATTTTCCACCGTGATGACAAATCAGGGCTTTCATGTGAAAAATATTTGCTACATGGAGCATTTCTTTTTTTTTTTAAACATTGTTTTTAAAAAAAACAAAACAACACTTTAAACTGAGCATTCAAGAATATTTGTGTAAATGGCCAATGGCCAAATAATTTTTTGAATATCCCACTAACTTCATGTATGTATAAACCTGTGTCCATCTTAAGAAAATAAACCTGAATTAAATTCTTTTACTCCCAACTTTGTTTCCAATTTGTAAACAAATATTACTGAGCCAAAATGGCCCGTGGAGTTCCACAGGGTTCTGTTTTAGAGCTCCACATCTTTATGCACTCACTGGTCAGATCATACAAAGCAGCAAAATTATCTTAAGACAGTTATGAAACATATTTACACAAAAATGTATTAAATTGATTGTTATCCTTGTGTCTAATCAGGTTTTTACTTGAAAAGGCAAATATGAGTGTAAAATCAGTGTTATACTTTTTTTGTCATATGAAAATAACTGGAGCTCCCATCACTTAGTCATTGGAGGTAGTTATGGATAAAAAAAAAATCTCCAATGACCCACAGGAGTGATGAGAGTTCAACAGTTTTTAAGCTCACCACCACTACCCACGAGTCAGTTTTAAATGAAGAAGGTGAAATATCTTCAAGAACCATCCATCCATCATCTATACCCGCTATTTCCTGTGCAGGGTCACGGGGGTCTGCTGGAGCCTATCCCAGCTCTCTCTGGGTGAAAAGCAGGGGTACACCCTGGACAGGTCGCCAGTCCATCGCAGGAGAACAAAACAAGTAAAGTATATTTTACGTAAGTTAGATGTGATAAATGTTGACCATCGGTTGTTCTTACAGACAATGCGGCAAACCATTATACCCATTTTGAAAACAACAAAGAAGAAATAGCGGTGGGAAATTTAAAAAAACAAAAGTGTGTGTATTTTTTTCTTGTGTACAGTTTTTGCCATGTTATTTTTCTGTATACTTGTTTCTTTAGTCTTTAGTCTACTATTTAAAAAAAAATAAAATCTTACGTTTTTGACTTATGGTTGTTCTGTATTGTTGTACATAAATGTGGGAGACCCAAGAAAGTAATATGTTAGAAACAAGAAAGAGAAACGTGAAAATAACCAATCAAGAGTAAATCTCGAACAGTGTAATAAAAGTGATTTAATCTCTCTGCCCAAAGGGACATTTCCAGATTTTTTTTTTTTTAAAGGAAACATGAAAAATTAATCTGTGTCACTTTATTGTTGGTTTGATTTACATAAGCTGGTTCTGATGATTAAATAGCCATACATGTTTTAGATTTTTATTGCATTTGTCTTAATTTCTTGTCATTGTCCTACGCTAAACTAGACAGACAGTTTGTTGCAGCTTTATAAAGTGTAGGTATGGCAGTTGTAACTCACAGTAAAACTCACCCACTCATTTTTTTTTCCAAATTATTGGAATTTGTACATAAAGGCATTAGGTCAATATTTTCCTAACAGGGTGAATACGTTCAATGAAACATGGGATTGTGGGTAGCTTGGTGAACATAGACTTCAGGTGAACCAGGGTAAATAAAATATGTGATCTATTTTGATTAATAAAGTGTTTTTTTGTAATCTAATAAAGATGTCAGTAGATTACATTTATAAGCTATGTCCTATATGCAGTATACAGTTGGAGCTTGTAAGAGAATTTTCATCACACTCGTCTCCACAAGAGTTTGTAGCTTTCTAGCTCCAACCTCACCTGCCCTGAGGATGCTCTGTCACTGCCAATAATGACAGCATTTTTCCACCCTGCTGTCGATACAATCAACCACACTGCAGATAAGTCTGGAAAAAGACTGACCTTGGATATGCAGGTAAAAGCCTAAGTTTCGGAGGAAAAACAATAACTGAAAAAGTTGTTCCCATTCTCATCTTAACCAATATTTGCTTTTGCAAATGAAGTCTCATATTTTGTAGTGCAGGAATATTTATTGCCAGTATTTTGGCAGCTATTATTTTATCTAAAATAGACTGGCCTCTTTAAGTGTACATAAAATCACAGAACAAATCTGAACTTCTGTGAGGAGAGGCAACACTATGCCAAGGATGAAGTCTGTTCATATCTA
>JBAMYA010044138.1:0-12717 GCA_037176975.1 Arrhamphus sclerolepis
TTGATAAGACCATAACTGAAGTGTTTCCATGGTTTTAGAAGTGTGATTGACAGGTGAGTTCAGGGCTGAGATCTGAAGATGTACAATGGAAGAGGAGGGGTATAAAAGTTCTGTTGTGTTGCTTTAATTTCTTGGATTCATAGATTAGAACTTGCAGCTAGAAGATTCTCTGTGCTAACAAATTGTGATATGATGCATCGTGTTTTATCCCATTCTTTGCCATATCACTGGATGTAGGTAGAATGGGGATTCTCTCAACAAGATATTCGTCAAGATATGTCAACAGCTGCAGATGAGTCGTTGCTGAGCATCTTTAAGTTGTTGACAGAAAACAATCGAGAGTGAACAGGTGACTGTGAACTACTCACTAATTTCTGCTGAGCCAGTCTTTGAGTGTGGCCTTCATGGTCTGTTAAAAACACTGGCATACTAGTAGAACACCCCCTCAGTCAGCATATTATCCTCTTTTTTCATTTGAAAATATACAGGTATACTAAATACTATTTATATAGTGAGACAAAGTGGTATTATACGGTTTGCTGGATCATCATCACTCATCAGCAGTGCACTTTTAGGAGCTATTTTGTCAAATCAATTGACATATCTATTTAAGGTGGCATCAAAATATTTTATATATACTTACATACATTTAATTGATTGAAAAATGAGTTCCACCTTCAGAAGTTGTACAAGTAAAATGCTGTTTATGTACTGTTTCTTTAGTAAAACCAATATAATCAACTACTGCCACTTCTAAATCCCTACAGTCAATTTATGTATCGTGACAATGCATCTTTGTTTATATATAGTATACGTTTAAACCATCCTAGTTGAATGGATCACGTAATGCCCTTTGTCTGATTTACTTTTCAATCAATGCAGCTGGTGGAGTAAGAAAATATCCAGCAACAGCATTTGAATAAAAAAGAGGTCAAATCTTTCACAAACCGAGTTCCCCATGCACAACTTTTAGAAAGTTCTAATCTCCAGTGAACTTTAACAAGCTCCAAGATCTTTAATGATCTGCTGCCCTTCTTTTCAAGTGTCATCGACCTTGATCTTAACATACCAAGGACATCATGAACATACTGGCCATGCTGATAACTGTGAGCTGCTGAAAGGTTCTGAAAGCCGCTGCAGTAACAGCAACAAAGCATGCAGTGGCATTCATGCATGTACATTAATAAATGCCAAGGAACCATCTTTGTTTTATAGATATGATGTGGCTGGTGAGAAGGATGCCAATTTGGCAGACTGCAACACATTTGGATGTTGTTTAATTAATTGCCTCAAGTGAAACTCTCCTTTATCACTTCAACTCTCCAAAGTCCTGTCACGATGTATTGCCACGTTAACATATTGTTGTACTCAAGTAAAATCATGACTGAAAAAAAGCTCCAATATGGGAGTGTGCAGAATTAAAAAAAAAAGGTTAAAATTATTAAATTCAACTCAAGAAACACAGTTAAATTCAACAAATACAAGCATGTATACACAACTGTATTGAAAATAATAGCAGTGATTTGTATTAAGCTGAGTAAAGCTCAAAATTCTTATAATGACAAACGCCATACATTATATTCCAGATCAAACCATGCAGAAAAAATCTAATTTGTTACTGTTTACCCTTTTGTTTCACAGAAAGCAAAGATTAAACAAACAAACAAAAAAAAGAATATTAGGCTGTTTAAAAAATAGCAGAGTTCAGTTAGTGAGGTCATTCACTGTGAAAAAACAGGTGTCCAGCAGGTGACCCTTATTTAAGGACGAAGACAGCAAATGTTGTAAATGATGGTTGTAGTACATTTCTCTGAAAATCTGAGTAAAATGGATCTTTGCAGAATATGTTCAGAAGAGTCGTATACTTTGATTAAGAAGTTGATTGGAGAGGAGAAAACAAATAAAGAAGTGCAGAAAATGAGGATGCTCAGCTAAAATCATCCAAAAATGCTGTGTGCTGAAGAGGTTACAATTTGCCAAAGAACACACTCACAGACGCAAAGATAAATAGAGCAACATTGTGAGGACTAATGAAAGTAAAATTTGTTCTTACTTTCCAGGTGTCGTGGATCAGTTTGATTACATCACAAGACTTGAAGAGGTCGTGCTGATTTATGAAGAAGAGGAAATGTTCTTCTAATTGATGTTTCAACAAGACAATGATCCCAAACACACCAGTAAGTAGCAGCATCTTTGTTCCAGACCAACCAGAGTGACATCATAGAGTGGCCAGCCCAGTCACAAACGCTGATCCAATAGAAAACTGACGGCAGCAACTATACAGCTAAATATTAGTTCAGTAATTCACAGTCTAAACAAGAGTAAAATCCAAGACAGTGACATAAAAGTGGCTTAATTTCCACACTCACAGGCGGACCTGTTGAGCAAAACATTGCAGAAGTATGTTTATTAGAAAGTTTATTTTACACAGCATCTTAAGCTGATCAGTTCATATAGAACATATCTGAATAAGTGAACACAGGTCCGTCATTAGTGTCTTTCTGACAGTGAGTCTGACGTGACATGCATCACAACTCATTAGACCATAGCTGCTTAAATGCAAACAAGTCTGTCCTTTTTTGAGAATTTTTGATGAGCACTATAATTGGAAATCCACATCAGGACATGAAGGACATGAAGATCAAGAGAATGAAAAAGAAAATAAGCATAAATAAGAAAAATTAGAAATCAATACAACGAGACCATATAAAAACAGAACGGAATAGCTTAGACAATTTAATTAAACTTAGAAACAGACAATGTAAAGAATATGGTCTCTCTTTTTTTTATAGACTTGAGCGATATAAATGTCATGAAGTGACATTTTGAGTTTGCCAAAGGACGTTTACCAGTGATGATTCTGGAAACTAAAAGAGAAGATAAATCAGGTAAAGTATGCATTACCCAAAGGAGACAAGTTTATTGTTTGTCTTTACACGCTGCTAGTTATTTAGTTCTTGAGTTATTTAGTTCTTTGGAAAGTAATGAATTCATGAATTGCATTATAATTGTTAGCAGAATAGCTCATGACTGAATTTAGGATATGAGGGACCACATGTTTTCTTTGAGGAAAAAAATATCTCATTCCTTTTGGTTTTGTTGATGTCTTTTCTTTTGCCTCATCACCTGTTGCTTGTATACCAAGTTTTAAGAGGTTCAAAGCTACAAACTAATTAAACGAATCAACTACATCATGAAGACCATCCTCTTAATATTATGGTGTTTGGGATGAGGTCCAGTTATTTTGTTTGGTTGCATCTTGCAGGTGTGACCAGGGGTGTTTATAGGCTGCGTCCTTTTGTCTTTTGAACAGTTTTTGTGGTTCGCAGGATACATTGACCAGCTGGGAATTGCCATTGGGAAGTGTCATTGATGAATTATCAGTTTTTTGGTCCTGCAACTGTTTAATCCAACAGAATGCCAGGATCCAAGGCTTCCCAGCAGAATATTATGTCATAGTAATCAGTGTTATTCACCTCAGCTGTCAGTAGTTTAATGTTGTCAAAGATCAAATACATATTTGAATATAGATTCAAAATACCTTTAATGTCCTCAGGGCAAAGAAACAACCTTGAAAACAGACATATTTGCTCCTAATGTTTTCCACTTATGGCTCAGTTCTGACACCAGCAAATGCTATGTGGGCCAGATGTGTCCCAAACAAGGACTGTGGGATGTCGAATGACCAAAAGATGGCTCAGATTGTATAAGCTGGGTTTGACACGGCATATGCCAAACATTGTGAGAAACACGCATGACCCAAAGGCCCAAAGGAAGATGAAAAATTGGCCCATGTCTGGTGGATATGTGGCCAAGTTTGGGCAGTGACACTCAACATGACACATCACCGTCAGTCACAGCCAAATATGGACCAAACTTTCTTTGCTATTGTGGAGGGCTTTTTCTGTACGATTGATCTTTGAAGGTAAACTTGTTTCACCCTCCTAATACAGCAAGCAAACAAAAAAAGACAAAGCAGTCACTTTAATCTTAATGGGGTTGCGCTTATGACGCAGTTTTAATGCAGGAATCTTTCAGTTGAATTTTCAAATTGATCTGGTTCAAAAGGGAGGGCATACTGTACAGTGAGTTGTCTCATTTGGTTTCTTCTATTGAGTCTTATTTGTATTCAAGTCATCATTAGCAAAATGAGACACTGTTGCCACCAAGTGGTCTGGAATAATAGTGTCTAAATGTGGAGGGGAATAGAGTAAGTTTAAATCTCTCTTGCAGTGTTATTGACTAGTCATGTGATTTATGAAAATAACAATGCAGAATACAGGGAATGTGTATTTCCAGACTGTAATAAAAGATTCCATTCTAGGGCTTTAAATGCAAACTTGAGGTCAGACTCACATCTGAGTGGGTCTCTGGCTCAGCTGCCTGCTGTTTGAGCAGAAGTAACTTTACCCGGGCAGGAGAGCAAACAAAGCTCATTTGTCAGAAGTCTGCAGCTCTCAGCACGCTGTAGTACAATCGCATTTATGGCCTCCACTCAATGCACTTCTCCTATTTGCTTGCAAAGATTCACTTTATTAAGTGGTAGTTAAAATGGAACAAGAATGAAAGGAACTAAATGTACATATTATTAGTGCAAGTGATGAGAATTGTAAACACAGAAACTTTCTGTCAGGGACTTTTGTCAACTTACATTAAAGATTTATGTTTCCTTTCTGTGTGATTATCTCCAGTTTGAGGTGTGTTAGGAATGGATCAATCATTATTCAGCAACAGCTTATCTCATGGAATAACTTTTCACTGTCAATCAAATCATGTCTGCACTGTTGTGTTAAAGAAGTTTTCTATTATTATCATTATTATTATTATTATTATTATTATTGTTGTTGTTATTGAAGATGATGATGATTATGCTGTTAAACTCATGAAGACCCAAGTTATGATTTTAAAACGTTTATCTAACTTTAGTCATAACTGCTATAGAGAAAAGATTCATTTCTGGAAGCTGAAGTGAATTTTTCAATTTAAATTTCAATTACATGGTCACTTGGGGCTGGCTCCCAAAGCATCAACCTCTTAGCTTCACTTTTTATTTACAAAGAAACATGCAACCCAAATTACTTTGCATTTCATAAATGATAATAATAATAAATGCAACCATGGTGTACTACTGTGATGCTGCAGAGTATACATCACATACTCGATCCAAAGCAAAGAGGCTACACATCTATAGCTTCATGGCTGATGTGGGTAAAGTGGCCAGAAGATCTCTCTGCTCAGAGAAGATGGAAGACCCTGATTCCACATAAGAGGAATGACAGAACCAGGAAGAATGTTGATGTGCTGGACCTCACAAAAAATACCAGACTATGTACCTGTCATTTTGACAAAGTAAAGATCAGCACCGGCGGTTACGCAACTGGCGATCCTGTCTACTTCACCTGCAATAACTGGAAGAAGACACTAAAGTGGGGAAAACCAGAAGGGCACAGATCTGCAAAGACCCAGATGAGCGCTGCCCACTTACATGCCATGTTTGGCGATACTCAGCAAGCCTATTAATTTTTCCATTGTGGCATTAATATACAATAAGATTGACTCCTTATAAGTGTAACAGTTGTAGTTTAGTAAAACTTCTTATTAAATATAGATCTATAGAAACAGAAATAGTTTGTCCAAACGTGATCATTTTTGGCTCCATAGGTGTTGTCATGGTGGCATCGTCCATGTAAACTCTTTTCTAAGGGCCAATACACAGAACACATTTGTTTGTTTGTTTTTTCAAAGAAAGAAAGAAAGAGAAAGAAAAAGACTTGTTTCAGTAGAGACATGCATAATTAAAACTGTGGCCATATTGAGTAACTGACCTCTTTAGAGTGTCAGATCTGTCCTCAGTATACGACTGATTTCAAATGTAAATAGTCAACCTATCTGTTTTCTGCAGCCCCTTTTAATTCAACTCAGGGTCACAGGGGTTTGCTGGAGCCTATTTCAGCTATTCCATCTTTAAAAAAAATGCTTTACTGTTCCAAAGTTGTCATCTGTCCACCATATTTTTTAATGGCTATCAAGATAATGGGATTATATACATAACATTTGCTTGGTAATTTCTGTCAATGACATGACTCACAAATGTGCACATCCTCTCATTTTCAACAAGCTAGGCTGTGGCACGGTGTTTTGTTTTGCAGGTGATGAATGATAGGGTGCTTGGAGTCGCCTGATAAGACCATAACTGAAGTGTTTCCATGGTTTTAGAAGTGTGATTGACAGGTGAGTTCAGGGCCGAGGTCTGAAGGTCCTTATCGCTTTTTTCTGCTCCGTGTTCCACACTCACACTAATCACATTCCCAGCCCTGGCAGATCATTCATCTCTCTCATCCCCTGCTGTATTCCTAGTTCCTCTTCTTTGTCACTGTTGCAGAAGATGCCACTGGGGTCGCAGCTTCACAAAAACTGCATCATCCATCTGTGCTAATTTGCCAGCCAGTTTGTGTTTGTTGATAGGACGAAAAGGTTCAGGGTGTCAGTGTAAGGAGGCTGAACTGTTGTCTGTGCAGTTTATTCTACAATGTTTTTGCAATGAAATGGCTGATGAAAGATGCTCACTCCTGAACAGCTGCTCAAAAAAAAAGACAGAAATATTTCTGCTGCTTATCTAATGAATATAAAACGATATCCAAAAGTCTTAATCAACCTTGACTGACTCTGCCTTTCCAATCAGTGCTAACAGACTGCTGGGTCATATTCAACGTCAGATTTACTGACTCACCCAATATCTTGCCGAGCTTGTGACGGTCTCAGATTTCTGTGCAGAGTGTACTCAACATGTCCTCGAGGTGTTCCCTCGTCCGTGCCAGACCCTCATTGTAATATTTGACGCACTCTTAAATTATGTCAAGTCATGTTTAGCCTGAGGGACAGCTGTGCGGGAAAGGTGTGAGATACTGCAAAACGATAGAGGTCATGAGGATTCTGGATGCTGTTGTCATACTGAGTCATTGTGTTGAGATCAGTTATTTTCAGCTCGCTCGTTGGAAATATTATTACCCTGATAACTCCTTTTGTGGCTGCTAGAGGAAGCTAATATTCGAGAGAGAGAGAGAGAGAGAGAGAGAGAGAGAGAGAGAGAGAGAGAAAGAGAGAGAGAGAGAGAGAGAGAGAGAGAGAGAGAAAGAAAATAATGTGACTGTCATCTGATATTATATATCAGGAAAAAAAAAGTAAAATACAACCTGAAATGATGAACAACAACATTTATTTATTTATTTATTTTGGTGTGCCATTATTTATTGAGCAAAAATGTAGCCAAAGTTAAATCATCACAGGGGTAAGTACCCCCATGATTCATGTTTAGAACTTCATTTAGCAGCAAGATCCCTTGAGATATTTAGGCATTCACTTATGCACAGATCTCCAAAGCTTTCACAGCAGCATTTCAGTTGGTTGATGTCTCAGCCATTCTGATATAGATCTGCTTGTGTGCTTCAGACCATCTGCTACATGACCTGCAACTTGGTGGAATGTTATGGTGTTGGTTGTAGCGGTAGGTGTGGATGTTATGGTTGTTGTTTGATGGTGGTGTTGGTTATGTTGGTGTTTTTTGTTGGATGGTGGTAATTATTATTGGTGGTAGCGATTATTGCTGTTGGTGGATAATGGTGGGTATTGCTGGTGTGTGCTGGTTGCCGGTGGTTGGTTGATGCATGGTGGTTACTATGGATGGTGCTGGTTGTTGTCAGGGTGGTAGTTGTTTCATGCCTGACGGTGCCACTGTTTTTGGTGGTGATGTTTGTCGTGGTTGTTTTTTGGGGGTTGTGGTTAGTGGATGTTCATGATCAGTGGCAGTGGTTATAGGAATTGATGGAAGTGGTTGTGTGTGATGGTGGTTTTTGGTGTGGGCATTGTCAGTGCTGGTGGGTGGTGTTATTGGTTGTCATTTTTGGCCTTAGGGGTGGTTGCTGTTAAGGGTTGTGGGTATTGGTGGTGGTTGTTTTTGTTGTTGTTGGTGGGTGTCAGTGGTGGCGTTCATTTTTGGGGGCGTCGATGCTGGGTGTTAGTGGCTGTGAGAACTGACTGCAGAAGTTATCAATTGCTGAGGGTTGCTGTGGTCTTGGTGGGTATTGGAGGCTTTTGTTGTTGGAGGAGGCTGGAGGTCCATGTTTGAAGTAAAAGATTGCTGTTGAAGTTTCAAGACTGGAGGTTGTTGTGGTGTTGTTGTAGTTAGAGGTATGAGGTTGCTGTTGCTGGAGGTTTGAGATTGGAAGTTGATGTTGTGGTTGGAAGTCACTGTAGTACTGGTGGGAGCTTGTTGTGTTTGGAGTTTTTGTACTGGGAGGTTTTATGTATTTAAAAAGAGAATCTAAAAAGGGGTAGTAACTTTTGCACATGACTTTACCATGTCCATTGAAACAGATCCATCAGTCCTTATTTTATCCTGTTCAATCCATTACTGAAATGGATGAAATGACTGGTGCCTATCCCAGCAGTCATCTATCAAACTCTTGGTTTTCTTAATTACAGTTTGTTTTTGATGTCTTGATTTTCCAAATGCTTAAATCAGTTATATCATTTATCATAATGATAATATAATCATCTTCCATTTGGTCCTATGTGATCAGCAATATGTCAACATCAGGTCTATCATCACTCAACATTGAAATCATCAATAAAATTAAGCCTTGAGCCAGTGGTAGCTGACATTGAACTGCTGTGTGAAACTTGATTTTGTCAGCGAGAGCAAACTGCTCTGTTCAGAGGGACAGACAGAGACATGAATCAGCAGTTGCAGCTGCCAAAATGACTGAAAGTCACTCGCTAATGCAGCCATACAAGCTGAAAGTGGACATTCAGGACACGTCAGACAATTGGGTGTTTGAGACCAGCTGTGGAGAGAGTTAGCTTAACCAGTTGAGTTTCACCAAATGCTGCTCAAAATAAACTAAATCTGTTTTTGTTCTGTTTTCTGTTTCCCTCCTTTCTCCTTCATCATTACTTCTGCTTGTGGATGCAAAATGCATGCTGGGATTATTTCCCATCTTAAGTCTACAAAAGTCTCCAATGGATGCAAGCTGGGTAAAAAAAAAAAAAAAAGGGCATCGCAAGAACACATCGGGGGATTTCGACTGTACTTGACTAGATGCATGCTTTGAATAGGAACCATACTTCGATAAATGGATATGCTTTCAAACTAAAACAAAAAATAAAACAACCAGCGAACAGCGAAGAGACTAAAACTGGACTCAAACATGAGAATAGAAACCTAAAACCATTAGATTTGATATTTTCAATGTTCAATAGGGAACAAAATAGGGTTTGAAATTTCATTCTGTTCTTATTTTACACAGCTTAATTTTTGGAACTGAAATTTAATATCTGTGTATTTGCTGTTTTATGAATGAATTACTTTTGAAGAATCTTCTTATATATTATTTACAGCGCAAAGCAAAGTAGCAACATGTAAGAGCAAAAATGCTCATCTTCTATACTCAGCACAGGAGGCGATTTGATGCTTTAAATTTGCAGTTTGATATCATAAGAGGTGAAATACTGAACAGTCAGAGGAATGAGAGCAGCAGACCTGAAGGACTTCCTGCACTTTTAATCATCGCCGACAGGTTTGTGATTAGACGGGGCATCTGGGCACAGACATTCCTCACAAAAACATTTCTGCTTCTCTCCTCCTTCTCACACTCACGTATATTCCACTTTATTTATTTTTTATTTTTTTTTACATGTTTTGTATTTAAAGTAAATGGCTAATCTGGATTTTCTTAAATGATTTATCCTATTCCATAAAATTATTGTGCACTAATACTGTGGCATATACATAAGTGCCAGAGCATAACAACCTAAACCACAAGTGATGGTAGCAACAATCCAGCTTGATTTTCTGAATTTTGTTCACTTGTAGTCCTTACCTGTCTTGTCAGTTTGGGTTTTCAGAAGCATAGATCAGGCTATGAGCTGTGGATGTTTCCTAATCCCAGTCAGCAGTGTATGAAACAATCCCATCTGCTGCAACTCCTGCTCCTTTTTATTATCATGTACACTTCTGCCCCGGTAATTTGGTTTCATTTTGGTATGTATTGATTCTCAAGACTGGGAACTGCTGGTTAGTGGGTGCATATAAAGAGGAAGGATAGAGTGTGTAAAAAATTTTTAGGCCTGAGGTAGTGGGTCTTTTACTCAAAAAAAAAAAAAAAAAAAAATGAAAAGCTGATTCCTGGATGGACACAGGGATTAAATGACTGACCTGAACTGATTTGCCACATGGATAGTGCCCTGTATCAGCAATTAGTAAATCATTTAATTAGAAGAACTGAGTGGTAGAAAACCTGGAACTGGACTATCTTTCATCACCTGGTCAAGCTCACTCAGACTGACTCCAGCCCTCTAACCCAATCTGTCCAGCGTCGCTGCAGGTCTTCTGGTAGTCAGCCTGTATCGTCTTGCAGTCCTTCAATGAAGGCGCATGACAGATGCCTCCTGGAGGTGGTATTTTGTCTGATTTATGTGAAGACTTCGGCCTTCACTTCTACATAGCGTTGGATGCATTGAGGTATAGATCCATAGAGTTCCTTGTTTGTTATATAATCTTTGCATGAGACATTTTGAGCTGCTCTCAACATTTGTGCAAAGGCACCATCAAGTGCCAGAAAGCTGATCCATAGACCAGGGCAGCTTCAATGTTAGCAAAAAAGATGATTTTATTGAGAATGAGTTGATAATCTTAGCCATAATCAAAGGCTTTGTGCTATATATAATTAATACATATCATAATAAACAACAAGATAAGCTATCATAACTATGCAGATGACACAGGTTTACACAACTGTGTAATCAGGTGACTATCAACCAATACAAACATTGAGTAGATGCATAGAACAAATCAATGAGTGGATATGCCATCATTTTCTTCAGCTGAACAGAAACAAAACTGAAAAGTCACTCAGACTGCTGCAGTTGATCTAGAACACAACAGTTCACATCTAACTAAAATTAAGAAGTAGATCACCCCTGTTCTAAGGTCTTTACACTGGCTCCCTGCATGGCAGAGAACAGACTTGGAAACACTTCTATTAGTTTATAAAGCACTGAATGCTTTACGGCCACAATACATCAGATCAGACCGCTCAGGTCTTCTGGTAAAGGTCTACTCTCTGTTCCCAGAATCAGAACCAAATATGAAGAAGCAGCGTTTAGCTTTCACACTCCTAACATCTGGAACATCTTAGTTTTTAAACTTTAAGCCATTTCAGTTTTGATACTGTACAGCAATGCTATACTAACTTTTACTGAAGTGTCTACAAATTTCTTTATTTTTTCTATTTTTTAATTTACTGTACATCTATTGTTTTATTCTCTCTTATGATGTAAAACGCTTTGAGTTGCCTTATTGCTGAAATGTGTTATACAAATAAGCTTGTCTTGAAGAAATCTATAAATAAGTGATCACTTCTTCAGTCTGACTGTAAAGATCTGATATGTATCTCTAAAAAAAACATAAATACTAATACACAAACACATGTGTGTGCTCTTTAAACATATGTGTCATACATTAAAATGATCACACCATTAAAAAAAATAAAAACAAGTGCTTCAAATAGCAGTCACTCATGCTGTTTTAAGATCTGCCACTAAAAGAAACAAATGTTGACCATAAATCTAAATAAGCATTTTCATTGATCCTATTTTACCCCTAATGAGCATTATCCATTCCTGGTATTGAGTGACTTATTATCCAAATTGTCTCTCTGCCTCATTAGCTTCGGATGAGTATTGACACTGTGAGGTGTACTTTACTTTCGAAATAATGAGAGAAATTGTACTGTCAAAATGCCAACCATGCTTTGATTTAACTGCACTCCTAAATCATAGACAAAACTACTACAAGAATCATTATTTTAAAAATTCACATGCACACACAAAAGGAAGAATAATGAAATATATAAAAAGGTCTTGAAATAGACAATGAAATAGATTTCTGAAATAGATGATGGTAGCAGAAGTGACAGGAAGTGGTTCCAAATTGTCTGAAAATTTAATGGCATTTGCCAAAATGTGCATATTTTTCCCTGCATGTCCATGTCTGTGCATTTGTTTAACTGGTGGACATGAGTAATAACAGCGGTTCATGCAAATCAAAAGGCAGAACTTTGCATTTTTACCTTAAACATTGGTAAATTTATGACTTCTCAAAATAAGTAGAAAAAGCAAACAGCTTTAATGACTTCATCAGTCAGTTTGAAAACTAGCTGTGGCCATATCTTTTTACAGAATAACAGAAATCAGATTGAATCTGATTCCAGCTACCACTGAAGCAGGTTAAAATTGTGACAGAAAACTGTGCGGGCTAACACAGTTAATCAACGAAGGATTTCTTTGGACCGTGAAAAGAAACATCTGTAAATGTCCAACATGGCACAGAACCATCAGGTTTAAACCAAGATATTATTTATTTATTTACTTATTTACTTAGTGCTCTGAGGTGAGAAACTACTAAATAAGAGTAAATATGCTGAGTGTCAGACAAGCTGCTATCTATCAATCTATCTATCTAGATAGAAAAAAAGTCTAACTAAATGCTTTGAATTCACTCCAGTTAGGATGTGTGTCTGTTTTGTTATGCATCTTATTGATATGAGATTTGGATTTTGTTTTCTTCTTCTTCTTCGTTTTTTTTTTTATGGCATTTTTGAATTTTGGATGATATTTTCGATATTTTGACGATATTTTTGAATTTTTTATGATATTTTT
>JBAMYA010044139.1:0-12715 GCA_037176975.1 Arrhamphus sclerolepis
GACTGCCAGGCACTAAGATCGTACTGGATTGAGATTCATAAACATATAAAAAATGTATTTAATGTAGACATTCCATTCAAATTTGAAACTTTGTATTTGGGCAACATGAGGTTCAGAACAACAAAGACAAAAAACTGCTAACTATACTTCTGGCAGCCAGTAAAAAATCCATCACGAGAAAATGGTTAAAAGTGGAACCACCCACCATTGACGAATGGATTGAAATTGTCTATGAGATGTTTGCTATGGAGAAGATTTCTTTTTCACTTAAAAATGAAATAGAAAAGTTTTATGAGATCTGGTCCAAATGGACTGAGTTTGTAAAACCAATCAGATCTGATTTCATTTGACTATATTTACACTTCGTGTGAACCTGCCCATTCTTTGTTTATTTAAGGCTGTAAGTAATGTAAACTTAGCATATTTGCCTTTCCACATAAAAAGAGAATTATTAAAAAAGAAATGCTGCATTTTATTTAAGTTTTGTGATTTTTAATGTTCTTCATTGTTCATTCATGCGTTTACTGGACTGTGAAGTGGACAATAGTAAAGAAATTGTGATGTAAGGTTTGTTGATCTGTTGATATTTATAAATACAAACACATGCATGTCAGGGTATGTAAAATCAATAAAATTAAACTGTTTTATTTATTTTTTTAAATAATGCTTAAGAGTTCCTGAGGTCTTCTCAGGGTCATTCAGATGTGTGTCAAGGTTTAAATGTTTTATTCATGCATTTGTGTCGTTTTGATGTTTTAAAGAGCGCATGGAGACGGCAAACAAGCAGCTCGCTTCAAAGGAATGTGATGGCTCAGAGGACAACCGAAAGACCATCTCCCAGCTGCTGGCCCAGAGTATGACACACACACACACACACACACACACACACACAGATTTATGGTTAAGTGCAGTCCAGCTTGGAAGTAATGTACCTTTTTTGCCTTACTAAACATCACCATGTTACTAAGAACTGATGCCACCCAACCCTCGTTAATCCAAAAATGTGAAAATGGGTGGAACAGGTAGGCTTGGAAGCCAGCTGGGACACGTCCCCCCTGGCTTAGTTACTGGGAGTAGGCTATATTATCCTGACACAGATCATGCTAACCTATGTTTCTGATTAATATTAACTTTCATGCATTCTAATCAAATATGTCCACACATCTCCATTTATGAATGTCACTGAGAAAACAACATTTGAGACAAGTACTCCCAGAAATGAATGGAGAACTGGGGGAACTCTGATTGACCACCACCAGGACCCTCGATCGTCTGACACTCAGCTAGTTGACATCTGGGTCCTCAGGGCCTTTCCTTACTGTTTCCTAGTGGAGATCCAGGCAAAGTTAGTTAGTCCAGAAGCGTGTAGAACAAACCTGCAAGGGGGCTCGGCCAGAGGAACCAGCTGTTCCAGCTGCTGCTCAGGCAAGCAGCCAATGAGGTAGAGGCTGTTCACCGGTTAGCTCATGTAGCTCAAATTCTTGCCTCTATTAAAACGTAAAGCATATTATTATGTAATATTTTGCTTTTTTTAAATCTTTATATACAATAACTACATATAGATAACTTCCCTTTTGGCTTATCTATTTTCTAAGTATCCCACTTGGATTATAGAGGTGTCTATGAAAGCCATTTATGTCATTTATTTCCAAACATGTCATATGATTGGACCACAGGCATTCTAGTGGATATGGGAGAACTTCAGCACCGGGTGATTTAATCCTGTATCAGATCATGTAATTCTACACCAGACAGTTTCATTAACATTACAAACCTCTTCCGAGGAAGAGGCATATGACACATCGATTATCACACATTACTGTACTTATAATGAGTATTATACACACATGCAACATGCCAAACAATTGGGGCGGGGGGGGGTCTTAAACTATCTTAAACTCATATTACTCATCTATTATGCATACCGGATGCTGAAGATATAACAACTACACTTACATTTATGTCTTTTCCACTACGATTAGGAACTGCTTTAGTATTATTTTGCTTCTAACTTTTTCAGTCATTAGCACTGTTGCAAGCACTGAGTGAGGATTGGAAGGCCTCAGTGTAACAGTGAGTAGCAAATGCTTTCTATCGTCCTTTATAAGTTATATTTTTCTGCTTTGAAAGCTGAACCAATATCAAATAATTGCATCGTTGTTCTCAGTTTTACAGATTAGTCACTCATTAGAAGCTTAATGGTAGTCTGTCTCTGGGTTGTTGCTGTGGGCAGGAGAGGTCGGGTATGTAAGACACAGAGAGGAGAAACAAGCAGTCCTGCAGCTCTAAAGATGTAATCTCTACACAACAAACACAATACTGCTGTAAACAATATATTTTTTATTTATTTGTATAACTAAACAGCATCTGTTTTTTAAACAGGGGTGTCAAAAACGCAGCTAAGCCTTTCTGTAAAGGTGATTAAAAAGAACAAAACAAGGCATAGGCCTCTTCCATTGGAAAGGTAAAGTTAAAGCACTTCTGTTGTGATCTGGCTCTATATAGAAAATTAAAATAATAAAATTAGCTTGAGTTTTCTGTATCATCAAGTAGGCTGAATCATGTGAAATGCACTAGAGAAATCAAAGAAGATGATCCTGTCGGTGCTGCCAGTGGGTTCGTTGAAGTAGTTGTATGATGGTGTCTTTAACTCCCATCCTATGACGATAAGCAAACTGCAGCGAGTCCTGAAAAGGGGCTTGTTTGCATACTCAGTTGGTCCAATAAAAGTCTCTCCAGGACGTTCCAGATGTGTGATGTTAGGGAAGCAGGCCTGTAGTCATTAAGAGCAGTGCTGTCCAAAGTACTGGAACTTTCTCCTGTCTCAGGCAAGGGATGAAGAGGAGCTGTAGAATCCCACAAAACAGGTCCTTACAGGATCTAGTCCATGGTAACCAAACCCTAACCCACTGACCTCAATAATTCCACATCTCAACCGAATGATTTTTAAAATTTTTTTCCTCTTTGAGCAGTTCTTTCAGGTCACTGGTGATCTGGGGTTTGTTACTGGTTAAGCACCTAACTGTTATGTCGAGGATGGTGTTGTCCACACAGAAGATGACGTAGTCAGTGACTCACTCAGTCATGAATTAAAAAAGAAAAAGAAAAAGAAACCCGACCGCCTTTTTGTCATGACTGCTTACAAGCACCACCTGGTGGTTGTTCTGTGAATTGAAGTCACTCCTGTGGGGTCTGTTTTGCATCTATGAAAGAAGCTTCTTGCTGCTACCATACCAATTTATATGTGTGCAACAACAAACTCACAACTACATGACTACATAGTTATATAATTATGATGATGCGTAAAAAAAAAAAATCTGATACTGATGTGCACTCTTCTGTGGTCAGACAAAGAAATGCAGCGTGAAAAAGAGAAGCTGGAGATGGAGCTGAACGCCCTGCGCTCCACCACAGATGACCAGAGGAGGCACATTGAGATCAGAGACCAGGCTCTCAACAATGCCCAGGCCAAGGTGGTCAAACTGGAGGAGGAGGTAAGAGCTCATACTGGTTATACTGTTTCTTCAGTCAGTGTGTTCTTCTGTTACAGGCTCAGGCACTGTCCACATGAATATGCTTTCATTTGAAACCCTAAAACTGACTCCTGGCCTCCATGCTACTGCGGTTGTTTCAGACAAGATCTTGTTTAAACGGAGACAAAACAGATGACTCTGTTGTCCTTAATATCAGTCTCTTATTACTTTTTTCAGTCTCTTACTGTGTGTTCACTGTTCATCGTTATTAATGTGTGACATAGTGTTGTAAAGCGATATGCAGTTATCATAAGAGGATGGGAATCCAAAGTAACTTTGATGACAGTTAGACAACACTTCCTAAAATTGACGGAATATTTCTTCAGTTTAAAACGAAACAGGTAATCGAATATTAAAAAGGAAGTATGTTACACTAGAAAATTTCAACCCTTCTTAGGGTACAACCTCAATTCCAAAAACATTGGGTCACCGTGTAAAGCGTAAATAAAAATAGAATGCAATAATTAGAAAATATCATAAATGTGTATTTTATTCATGGTAGAACATAAAGAGCATGTAAGATGTTGGAAATGAGACATTTTAGCATTTCATGAAATATATTAGCCCATTTGGATTTTGATGGCACAGTGTTTATCCATCTTCTTTTTGCAGCCATCTGTAAACGTTTTAGCAGAAGAATATCGCCCCATTTTTTTTTGTCTGATGCAGGATTCTAGCAGCTCAACCATCCTGGGCCGTGGTTGCTGTGTTTTTCCATTCTTTCATGCTTCCTCATGTGTTCACAGCTGAAGAAGAAGCAGGTTTATGTGGAGAAGGTGGAGAGGATGCAGCAGGCTCTAGCTCAGCTGCAGGCAGCATGTGAGAAGAGAGAACAGCTGGAACACCGATTACGCACGAGACTGGAACGAGAGCTGGAGTCGCTGCGCATGCAGCAGGTAACTCACCGTACATCCAAACTCAGATATAATATATATGTACGTACGATACACTCACAACTCGGCATCGACTCATTCTGATGAGAAAACATGAAATTGCGAAGGTAACTGTTAGTCACCAGGAAATGTTCTTTTAATAATGCGAGTGTGGCTCATGTAGTATGAAAACATAAGTGAAATAAGTTAAATAACTGATGAGATGTAGATTGAAGATGAGTTAGTATCATAGTCAATATCATTATTTTAAATTATGATTCTATTAGTTATATTTCTAAAACCTCATGAACAACAGAAAACATCTTATATTGTGCATCTATTTTGCACTGAAACACTTGTGGCTAGTGGCTCTCTTTGTTCCTCTCGCCCTCTTCTTGCGCCCTCCAACCACCCAGCGTCAGGGTAACTCTCAGAGCAGCGGCGTCGCTCCCTCGGAGTACAACGCTACGGCGTTAATGGAGCACCTGAGGGAGAAGGAGGAGCGTATTCTGGCTCTGGAGGCCGACATGACCAAGTGGGAGCAGAAGTACCTGGAGGAGAGCGTCATGAGGCAGTTTGCTCTGGATGCTGCTGCATCCGTGGCCACTCAGAGGTGGGTGTTCCTAAAACCCAGTTGGTAAAAATTATGGATTTATGTTCACATCACATAATAAAGACCCGTTTTTTTTTCTGTGTCCAAAAAAATCCTTTTTTCCCTATGAGATATGGAAAATTAGTTAATTAGATTACTGCTTCACAATATTCCAAATACATTGTCTGAAATATTAAATCCTGAAAGCATCCATGTAATCATACAGAATCTGAAGGGTATCACATGACAGTGCTGGTGCTTGTGATAAACTTAAGTAGCTTAAGTAGTCATTACAAGAAGATAAAAGGTCATGATTTTATGGAGAAAAAAAGGCATCCTCTGTTGTTTCATGAATTTCTGAGCGTGTGCAGTCAGTGTCAGCGTGCTGATACGGAAACTTGATCAAGGTGTTAAGCACTGGGAGAACTGTTGCTCTTTATGAACCAGCTCAGAGACCAGTTAGTTGAGGTTTGTGGTCTGAATACAACTAACTCTTTCACAGCAGAAATTTTGATTTATATCAGAAGGAAACACAAGAGCTAAATGGAATTGGTGATATAATTCGAAGGCCTGGTTTCTTTTAGCGTCCCAGTACGTCATGACAGTAAACCAGTATCTGCAGGACATCTAAGTGGATCGCAGCCACCAATTAAAACACAGCGTGTATCCAACTGCATGTCATGTAATCTGCTGAATCTGTGTTAAAAAGGAAAGTAAAGCTGTAAACTGAAATCTTCCAAATAACACAGAACCACCCAAGATCTGAAAATGTATCTGGTGATGGGGAATGTTCAGAGAGCAAAAAGGAGAACTTCATTACTCATTTTCCTTCTTTTTCAACAAACTTAAGATGCAGGTAAAACATTAATAGCTAAAAGATTTATGTAATTTAAACAGCTGTGGTAGGAAAGATGGTAGTTTAGGAAGAGCTTGTAATGGGAACAGTTACGTATCCGCTACCAAAAATGTAAAATTATAATTTCCTCCTATATTGATATTGATATTGAGCCCTCTGCTTCTCCTGTAGGTCTGTGCCGATTTTTCTGTTAGTTATTATCACTCCTGCAGCTCCGTGGTATCAGTTTCCATCTGGGAAATAGAAGAATGTGCTATTAAGTCCTTTTTGGACACATTTTCTGTTATAGACTTCACAAGCGAAAGATTAGAAGGGTGGAGCAGTCATCTGTCAATCAGGACGTCGGTGGTCTGGCCTTTGACTTCTCCAGTCAGCTTGCTCTCTGTGCCGAAACTGAGGCCTGTGTGAACGTGATGACTCATCAGTGTGTGTATGATACAAAAAAAAAAGCAGATTCTGATAACTGCTCTGTGAAAGTGCTTGTGAATGATTGTGTGGTTTGAGAGGTCAACAAGACTAGAAGAGAGTGTAAAAAGCACAGATAGGTTAAAAGTTTGTCTTTCTCCATGTCCTGCAGGGATACATCTGCAGCGGGCATCAACCACTCTCCCAGCAGCAGCTACGATACCTCGGTGGAAGCTCGAATCCAGAAGGAGGAGGAGGAGATCCTCATGGCAAATCGGAGGTGTCTGGACATGGAAAGCCGGTAAAGTACCAATCACTTATTGGCAGCGTCTTTGCCCACCCAGTCATGTAAATTTAAAAGCATGCAGCTCAAAGCCAGACAGAAAAATAAAAGGTTTTACTGAAGTTATCTTTTCACAGTGACTGTTGTGGTGGGTTTTTTTTTAATGGGTTTAAGGCTGTAGGTTCATGTAGGTTTTGATAAACAGATGTTCTTTTCTATTTTCAGGTGCTTTTCTCCCTCACTAGGTAGAAACTTAATAAAATCATCTGATCATAGTGGGTGTTAGTATTAGACAAAGACAGCATCGGATTAACAACAAAACCCTTTTTTCCACCATGTACAAACCCCAATTTTTCTTCAGGGATTAATAAATTATTTTAGACTTTGAATTACAATGAAGTTGGGACATAATATAAATAAAAACCGAATACAATGATTTCCAAATACATTTTTGACCTATTTGAAATTGAAGACATTATACTTCATGTTCAAACTGATACACCTTTTCTTTTTTTTTTCTTTTTTTTTAATATCCACTCATTTTGAATTTGATCCCTGCAGCATGTTCCAGAAGAACTGGGACAGAGGCATTTCCTCCACTGTCTTACATCAAGTTTTCCTTTTTAACAACACTCAAGGACACTGATTGTTGAAGCTCTGTCGGTGGAATTCCTTCCCATTCTCACTGAATGTATGACTTCAGCCGCTCAGTAGCCCGGGGTTTTGTGTTATCATACTTGGCGTTTCATGAGCACAACACCTTTTCAATAAGAGACAGGTGTGGCCTGCAGGCAGGCCAGTCTACTCCCCACATTCTTTTATGACGAAGCCACGCTGTTGGAACACACCTGGAATGTTGCTTGATATTTGTTTTTGCTGCGATGGCTGGATCTCCCTGAAAAAGACAAGGTTGTGTGTAACTTTCAGCATTAATAGTGCCTTTGTGCATGTATAAGTTACCTGTGTCTTGATGACTAATACACCCCTCAAATCACAGATGCTGGATTTTGAACTTTGCACTAATAATAATCTGGACGGTCCTTTTCCTCTTTATCCCAGATGACACGACGTCCATGATTTCCAAAAACAATTTGAATTGTGGACTCGTCAGACCACAGCATACTTTCCACTTTGCATCAGTCCTTCTCAGATGAGCTGCTAGTGGTGTTCCTGGGTGTTGTTATTATATGTTTTTTTCTTTGCATGGTAAAGTTTTAACTTGCACTTTTAGATGTAGCAGTGAACTGTGTTAACTTACAATGGTTTTCTGAAGTGTTCCTGAGCCCAAGCAGTAATATCCTTTACACGTCTGACGTCCCTTTTTTAATTCAGCGCCCCCTGAGGGATGGAAGATCACTGACATTCAGTGTTGCTTTTGAATCTAGGGTAGCCATCATCAATACTCTTCAGAATTGAAACCAAGAACAGAAAAAGTGCAGCAGATGAAGACTGTTAGAAACTGAAGATGGTTTTGGACCTGATAGCGAGAAAAGTGTAACCGAGAAAGATGATTACACTCTTGATTACTGAATCTTTCCTCCTCTGATTCTTTCTGTCATTTTGGATTTTGATGTGCGACATATCTGACACTGAAGTGACACCATATGGTCGACATTGCCACTTTTTCAATCATTAAATAATTAACTCATAGTGACAATTTCTCAATAAACCAATTAGTCAGAACATATAAAATCATGTGCAGAATGATGCAACCCACAGTCCATGAAAACAGCTTTGGCAGAATCAGAGGGGAATGGGTTTTTAGGGACCACAGTGGATTTTCTTTACTTTTGGCCCGTGATGTTGACAGCTGTTTTAGATTTTCAAAAGCTGTCCTCTAGGAAGCCAACATTGGTTTCCTGAGTGATCGACCGCACTCATCTGAACATGAATTTGTGTTTGTTTATAGGAAGCGTTTCCATTTCATAAATGTATAAGTAATATGTGATGCACAAATGTGCCTGACTAATGTTATGGCACGGTATCCTGGATCAACTACGACTCGTATATCCTACAAATAGCATGGGATGATGCATTTAAGCATTTAAATTTAAAATCATTGCAAAACCACCTTTAAAAATTCATTAGAAATGTAACTATTCAGCTGCCCATCAGGTGACAGTGGTTATCCTCTGAAGATGCGGCTGTTAACACTTTTTTTTGGTGCATGTGCAGATTTCCAGCTTTGTGTGTATGTGTTTTAATATGAAATCCACACAAGGTGTGACAGTCATGGTGCTTTTAGTCTCTTGACTGTCCAACAGTAACTAAACTCCATCTTGCTCCTCTTCCATCCAGGATAAAGAATCTCCACGCCCAGATCATTGAAAAGGATGCCATGATCAAGGTGCTCCACCAGCGCTCCAGAAAAGAGCCCATCAAGTCAGATGCACCATCTGCCATGAGGCCCTCCAAGTCCCTGATGTCCATCTCCAACACTGGTTCTGGTGGTTCAGGTCTTCTCTCACACAGCCTTGGACTCAGTAGTTCACCAATCACGGAAGAACGCAAGGACACAAGCTGGAAGGGCAGTCTAGGCAAGAGTTTCTGCTTTTACCACCTGTTTCTGACATGAAATAATGAACTTGACACCACCGCTCAGTTAAAACCGGATATGAAGCCATTCAGCGCTGGTTCACATTGACGTGGACGTTGCTCGTGGCTTTCCTCTCCACAGTCGATTTCAGAGGGATGTTTTCATATAACAACACTTTTTTTTCCCAACAACTCATCTGAGAATAACGAACAAACAAATAATGATTGAAAACATTGTTTGGGAAAGTTTCTAAAGTGCCATTATTTATTAACCAAATTCACATGAATTTAACACGTTTTTTTGTTGTGTTTTTTCTCCTGTGAAATTGGGTCATCCTACATTCATAACTCTTAACTGATTGTAAATGTTAGCCAGGTCTGATCAAGTTAGATCATCATCACAGTTATCCGGTTGCCTTGTGTTTAAGAAAAACAATTCCTGTGGTTTTCTAGGTGTTCTGTTGGGTCCAGAATGTCGCACAGAGTCTCTGCGGACGGAGTCAATTTCATCTTCCCCTTCACCGGTACTGTCATCAACATCGCTGACGGCAGGTCACTCAAAGACGGGCAGCAGAGACAGCTGCACGCAGACGGACAAAGGCCAGAGTCAGGACAGCAGCAAGTCCACCACTCCAGCCACCCAGAGCATGACGCTGCCGGCCCGGCTGTCCAGCCCCAGCCCTGTTTACATTCCTGACCGCTTTGCAGGTCAGCATACGCCATTTATCATACACACAGGGACATGAAACTGCATGAGATAACAATCCAGCTGAGCTACAGCAGTCTTTTGGAAAAAGACTATATTCTATATTTCAGGCTTCAGTATAGAGGACAAGGTATGTGATTTGAATTCAGTGCTGAAAAAGTATGAACCCTTACCCTAACCATACCATCAGGTGGAAGGGAATTAGGTGGTTAAGTCAAACGGGGAGAAGGAGCAACTGCAGCAGCTAACATTAGAGTTCGATTTTCAGAAATGAGAGAAAATGCTCAAAAAAGACCTGAAAGCCACAACAGTGAGACAAAATACAGTGGCACATCCAGCATGTGCCCCGTATCTTCAAACTTGATGGCGCACTTCAAAGCGTAGCATCAGGTACAAGCAAGTCAAACGCTGAAGCAGTAGTAGGAATTCTGTTAAAATGCGACGTCCACATCTCCACTGTTCATGCTGTTTTGCATGATGATGGAAGCAAAATGAAAAAGCCATGAGGAATAAGTCCAGTTTGAGACGCATGCCATCCCAGAGACGTGGGAGTGATGCTCTGGTGGTCATTATCTGACAACCATTTTGGAATAGCACTCAGTGTCATCCAAATCCAAGGTAACTGAATCAGCTCAAAATAGTAAGAGAACATCTCTCCTGCAACAAAGCAGCTCCATACCTCACAGCTGGAAGCATATCATTTTTGTTCCCCCAAACATAATGCTCATTATGACCAAACAGTTGAGTTTTAGTCTGATTATACCACTTGACACCTCTGAAGATGAAGATCTTTGTCCTCATGCATAGCTCCAAACTGTAATCTGGCTTTTTTCTGCTGGTTTTGGAGCTTCTTGGTCTTTCAGCTCATTTAGGTATAGAAAGTGCTTTACTGTGGGCGTGATACTCCTGATTTTAGCCAATGTCTTCACAAGGTTGTTGTTGTTGATCTATATTTGATTTTATGGAGAATCCTAAACTACCTGAAACAGGAGAAGTTTCCTAACCTTTACTGTCAGACGTAAAGGGAAATATATATTCCTAAACTGCATGGAAACGTCTGGTTGCAGCAGCTGTAAATGGTTACAGTCAAATCTGTCTGTCTACTCCTAATTGAGTTTAGTTATCTTTTTTTCAGTACATTTGTAAAAAAGTAAATAAAATCAGAAAGAACAGCCACATCTACAGGATGATCAACAGAACAAGAGAATCGTTCAGCAGATATTTCACTCATAACAAAAGGAAAGTAAGCTTATGAATTATGAGTTCAAAGTTCAGGACAATCTGCTGCCCAACTTTTTCCGCTCGTCGTTGATTGATTGGACACACTTTGCCAGTCATTGATGAATAAATCATAGCCGCCAACTCTCACACACGCATTTGACTGAACATAATAAATCCGGTTTAGGTGGTGGCAGCAAATTGGAACAATTGTGAACAGAGAATTAGACAGTTTCACAGCATTGTACGTTTCAGGGTTTTCTTTTCAGTATTGACTTCTGCTATTTCTAGGTCAAATCCCAGGTTGGGAACTGTGGAGCATGCTCAGAGCAGGATGAGCTTGACTTACTGGCTGAGTTAGCCCAACTATATAGTTCAGTTTGCGCTCAGTCAGCCTAAGATGTTTACATGCAATAATTCAACTTCCTCTAACATCATGTAGGTATCATAGCCTTGAACCCTCACAGTTTTTGTGCTCTTCTCTGTGCAGATGTTCCAGTGTTTCATAGCAGCACCCTAGAGCGACGGTTCCCTGTCCAGTCCCACCCACAGCAGCAAGCTCCTCCCCCAGCTCCGCCTTCTCAGCAGGATGTGGACACAGATGTGGTGGAGATCCTCATCTGACCACGTGTTCACAACAGAAAAAGACAACCATCCAGACTTGTCTACCAGACGTCCAGCCTCGTCTGTGGGGGGGCAGCAACAATCAGCTTTCACATCTGTTTGTTTACATTTATTTTACTCTCCATCCTGACTGAAGGACTGCAGGAGTCCTGCCTTACACTTACTCTGATTTAAATTAGCTACACTCATAAGCCCATATTTATTTTTTTTTGATCCTGTTTCCTCGGTGCCTTCAATGTTGTTTTCGGTTGACTTGGTTAACCAAAACTGAAGCTGAGATGCTGAGAACCAAAATTCTTGTTAGAGAGGTGATACACACACACACAAACACACACACATGCACACACATTTATTTTTTAATAAACTTTGATCTTTTTATGTTTGTGGTAAAAGACTCCTCTTTTTGTCATTGGTGATGTATAAACACACTCTGACCTGCATTACAGCACGATAGCATCCCTAACTGGCAGTGTGGTGAACTAACTATGCAACAGTATTTTCTTTTCCTGCAACATGCAAATATGCAGCGATGACAGAAGCTGCCACAAGAAGAAGAGAGCAGTTGTCAGTAAACTGAGTATTAAATGGAGATATAATGGAGACCAAATGTATCAGCTACCATCTGTAGCATTTACTGCACAATTTACTGTTTAACTTTAAGAGGTGCGACGTAAGATAATGTTTTTATGTGTAGTCCTTTTTCCTTTTTCCTTTTTTTTTTACTTCAGATAATCCTGGTACCTAGGCAATCAGAGATGAAGTGTAAGGCCATAAAACATTCTTAACATGTAAATAGTATATTCACAAAGTGTATCTACTGTTCTGGCCTGTGTAACCACAAAAAAATGTAGAGTTATAAATTGTATGATGATAATAATTATTATTATTATTACATTGTTTGGCATTATACTTTATTGCCACCAGCTTGTATGTTAATGTATCTATAATTAAATCATTTAATAATCAAACTGGTGTCAGTGAATCAGAACAAAAGTACCTCTGCTTTTAAACCTATGCTTTTTTTTGTGTGTGTGTGTGTGTGTGTGTGTGTGTGTGTGTGTGTGTGTGTGTGTGTGTGTGTGTGTGTGTGT
>JBAMYA010044140.1:0-12714 GCA_037176975.1 Arrhamphus sclerolepis
CCCAGAAGAAAAGGCTCCAGCCTGCTAGGGAGCTTGAAGACTGGAGTCATGTGGTCTGAAGAGTCCACATAGACCCTATTCCAGAGCGACAGAACATCACAGGATGAAGTGATGCTCCCATCATGCCTAGTGGCTACCGTACAAGCCTGTGATCTGGTCTAGGCCCAGGTCTAGGGTCAGGTCTAAGGCCAGGTCTATGTTCAGGTCCGTGTCCATATACGTATACGTATACGTGTACGTGTCTTTTTCCGTGTATATTTGAGAGGTTTTTGCTTATTTTCCATTCAGCTGTTGTTGTTTTGGGAGATGATGATTCGTTTGGGCCCAACACTCTGGTTCTGGTTGATGTTGGAGATCAACACTTTTGCCAGATTCTGGCACCAACCATTAAAATACGTTCATGAAAACAGTTGTTAAGGAAATAAAAAGACAAATGCAAAGTCGTGTAGACGCTTTGTTCCCAGTAAGATGAACACGTCCCATCTGAAAGTGTTTTCAGGGTGAGGTCCTCGGCTGGAGGAGGTTTTATTTGTTCCCAAGAAACAGCTGAAGATTAGATGGAAAAAGCTTTTACAGTCAAAGCTGCTAAACTTTGGAAGGAGCTCCCAGAGGAAATCAGCTCAGCAGCGTCAGAGACCTCTTTGAAAACAATTCTTCAAATAATCTTTTATCTTTGACAATTGTTTATGTTTTTTGAGTCTTGACTTATTTTTCTTGGTTGACTCCAACGCTGCTCTTCAATTTTACATCTTAGTTTAACATCATCTTGTTCAGGTCACTTCAGTTTGTTTGTACGGTACTAATTCACAACAAAAGTCACTTCAGGGCACTAATGAGAAACTAAACAAGTTCAGCCGTCATGCACAAGTAGTTTCTTCGTATTCATCGCACGCAAACAGCAAATGGAAATGCAGCAACAATCTCAGACCCTTCACTGCTGATTTTATCTCTTCTTCTCTGTCTTCTTCTAGTTACTGGTCGTTCTCAAACAAAGGAAGCGACGTGCTACCGTCACCAGTTGCTAAGTCAGTAGATCTCATCGGGTTTGTCGCTGAAAAATCGAATTTCCCTTCTGAGATTCATCAAGTATTTCTGGATTTAACTGAAACTGAAAGGAGGAAGGCAAAAAAGAAAAAAAAACATGCTAATGTTCACTTAACCCACGTAGACAGTTCAGAGGTTTCAATTCACTGAAACACAACCATGGGAGAACAGACCAGGGACCTGCAGTACCAGGAACCACATCAAGAACCGCAGTAAAATTCTCAGGTTTGTTGAGAATTAGATATTGCTTTGTTGAGATTTGCTATATACATATGCGTATATGTATACATATATATATATATATATATGTGCATATACATATATATATATATATATATATATATATATATTGGCTAGTTTCTGGAGATGTCACCGATCTGATCAAATATCGGGTCGATGCTGACGTAATTCACTGATCAGAATGGCATCAACGATTAACTCATTTACATAATTCTCAGCTTCTTTTTGTTGCATTGCTCCTGTTCAGATGAAGCATTGTCATTTCCAACGAATGAAACAGCCGTAGTTTACCTACACAGATGTGGCGTCATGTGATGTGTTGCAGAGTGTAACAAAGCAGAGAAAATTCAGGTGAAATATCGCACATTTTGCATGTTGTGTTCAAAACTCGTGTTTTTTGAAGAGAACAGACATGACACTGGATCAGTTGCAGAGAAGCTAATTAACCGCACCTGTGCTGCTGCATAATCCAGTCGTCTATCTGCAGGTCTCCGGGGACGCCTTGTCACCGCGGCGTCTCTGCTGCGCCGCTTGTGAGTGGAAATCAAAGAGGTTTCTGGTTCGGCAGTTGTTTGTGAATAATAGAATTGTGTGTTGGATTTTTTATTTATCTTTTTTGTTTTACTTTAGAAGCGTACCTCTGTAAACACAGAGAGGGAGAACATGAAATTCACAACAGCAAACAACCGTCAGTGAAAATCTTTTCTGATGGAGAATTATGTTTTCAGTGTTGCCAGTTTGGGAGGATCCGTGGCCAGCTGGGTGGTTTGGAGTTTTATTTTGTGGTGGAAAAACATTTTGGTTTTGGTTTGGGGTTGGTCTGGCAGTTTCTGGGAGCAATTGTTGAAAGACTGCTAAGACAGAAGTCCATCTGCTCATGTCTTCCTCTCCTGGAGCCACTTTCAACAGCTTCACCCTTTTGCAAAAGAGCATCATGTCAGAACCAGTTCGGCATGAGATGCGTTTGTTTGTGCACCAGATTTATCCAGAGTGACCGAGGTGGTTGGACGCTGCAAACTTCATCGCATGACGACGTGCAGAAGCCGTAACCTAATGTGCTTCCTTCTCCTCCACTCAACGTTGTAACTCCGTGATATTTTCTTTGTTTTATTGTAGCATTTGTGTAAAAGTGACATGACGTCATCAGATGACTTCTGTTTGTGAGTTGTGCTCTTTAGCTGTTGTGGTTGTTTTTCTAAGATTTCTAGATTTCTCATTTTTGTCAATTTTTTCAATTTTACAGCTTTTTAATTTATGTCAAAACAGTCATTCTAAGTTAAAAAGTGACATTCGTTGATCAAAACAACAACAAAAAAATTATTTCAAGTTTGTGATTTTACAAGAAAGAACGAGGATTTTAGCATAAAAGACTCTGTTTTATAATTAAGGTCACAATTTTTGGGAAATCTGAGAATTTATGACAACAAAATTAGCTTTTTACAAAAAAAGTGTTGGAAGTAGCTGCTGGAAGTAGCCATCAGGAGATGGTCCACTGTGGTCATGAAGGGATGGACATGGTCAGCAGCAGCATCATTTTCACCATGTCTACATGAATAAATGCTGCCATGCTATTGGCTGATTAGACACCGACGTTAATGACCAGTTGACTCCACCTGTTTGAACTTTAAAGTAAGTATATATGGTAATGTGGTCTTATTTAGCTGCTAAAGGCTTCATCATGTTGAACAGCTGATGAGCATGTGCAGTCACTGAAGTGGCAGGTAATCGCGTTGTTGTGCGGTTTTCACACTATGGTGATGCGTTGCTCCATAACACGGACATACACCACCGCAGCTGCGAGGAAATGCAAATACTTCAATGCTCTTTGACTTTCTATTCCTTTAAAGGTCAGGGCTGTCAAGAAGGATTTATGTTCATCAGAATTTTACAGGTCAAACTTGATTCAAGTTGAACTTGACAGGACATTTATGCAGGTTTATTTCCAGAGCCTGTGAATTCGTTAAACCACCATATTTATACACTGTGATGAGGCTTCAATCGGTACGATGGAGGTGACTTAGATGTCATGAGGCCACTAAAACTGCTCTGAGAAGTGCCCAAATCAAGTGAAGTAGGTCATGGATGTGGTAGGACCTTAAAGCAGCTAAAGGAGTTATCTGACATTTGAATTTACTTTTACAAGAAATAGAAACAATTGAGGTCAGGCTGACGTCATGTGCTTGTTTCTTCAGGCTGAATGATTCCGTGCACAGTCCTTGATATAAAAATAATCCATAATGCATTAAAGTACTAGTTTTTTTTCCCCCTTCGATGATTCACTTGAGAGCTGCACCAAAACTGTGGTATTTTTCTGCATGAGGCCGCCCAAAGCATGACCCCAAACCTGAACGCTAAGCTCTGCAGTTCCCACAACCACGTGAGGCTGCTGGCATTTCACCCTGGGGTCAGACACAGTGAAGCAACGCCAAACAATCCCACAGAGAATTCAGCGGAGGGGAACTGACAGCCTAGCGTTGACCTCTCCTCATCACTGCGTTATGTAACGTTCAGCTGCGACCTTTGACTTTCTATTGTTTTACTAATCCCTGCTTTACTGTCAATCTGTACTCTGTAGTTTTGCCCCAACATATCCTGTGTTTAAATTGCTCTCTCATACACACATCTGCAAACTTTCATGATGTATTTTGTGTGACTTCCATAAACCTCCATTACAGGCCATATACATGGACTAGCAATTGGTTTCTTTTTTTTTTTTTTTTAAATTAGTTTAAAGCATGCATGAAAAGCAGTCATGTATTTTGTTCCACAGTAGTATAACTATTAAGCCAGAATGTTCCAGGATTTGGCATCACCATGGTAGGACCCAACATCACCATGGTAGGACCTGACATCACCATGGTAGGAACCAACATCACCATGGTAGGACCCAACATCACCATGGTAGGACCCGACATCACCATGATAGGAACCAGCATCACCATGGTAGGAACCAACATCACCATGGTAGGAACTAACATCACCATGGTAGGACCCAACATCACCATGGTAGGAACCAACATCACCATGGTAGGACCCAACATCACCATGGTAGGACCCAACATCACCATGGTAGGATCCAACATCAGCATAGTAAAAGAACCATGAAAAAGAACTAGAAAATAGCAAGTAATGGTCTAGGCTACCTTGCAGTGATTAATGGTCTATTAAGTCCACCTGGCAGGGTCCTGCAGTGGTGATGGGGAAGGTCACCAAGGTGGCAGCCAATGAGCTGGAGGCTGTCAGGCCAGATGTACTTCAGTTAGCTCTTGCAATTAAACAGAGTTGGGACAGATTTGGTCATTTTGTTACATTTTGAGTGCAAGATGCTTTTGCAGTGAAAATACCAAATAATGAAGAGTTTCAGTTCTCTCATTCTGCCTGCAGACAGGTCTTAAAGTCAGCAACAGTACAAGGTCATTGTCACATTTCTCTGTTCACACATCCTCTCTTTGGGAAAGGTCAGTCCAGCAGCCGTATGCTCCTCTTCCTCAGACATGTCTTTGCAGAAGTTGATGGCACCTCTAGACAAGGTTGTGATCAGTTTAAATTTTTACATTTATGTGGTTCCGGGTGGTATTTGTGAATGAAGGTCTGTTCTGTAGTTGTTCACAAAGGTTTTCAAGAGTGACCCATGTCCATGTGGTTCTATGACCTATTGATGAATGATGGTTCAATGACATTATGCACTGCAGGCAAAGAAAAACACGGAGACATTAGCATATGCCTCTAAGGAACATATAAAAAAAAATTCAATAATTTTCTAATACGCTCATGCATACTTTCATTTTTCTATACTTGGTTCAATCACATTCATGGTCACAGGGGGACTGCTGGAGCCCTTCCCTACTATTATCCAGCCAAAACCAGGGGTATACCCTGGGCAGATTGCCAGTTTTTTAATGCATAGTTATAGTAATTTAATTTATCAACAAACTGGAGATCTTCTTTCATGGATATTGCTCATGCATTAAATCATTCTGCAGTCACCTGTTATCTGCTCAGGACTGAATCATGATTATGTATTTCTCCTTCACTGCATTGCTAGCATTAAAACTACACACACAATACATTTATTTATATATGTTGATGTATAAGAACAAGGAACATAAAATGGCTTGGCTTCTGTCATACTGGATTCACGCATACCCACGATGGAGGTGTCCAACACCAGAAAAAAACAATCAAACTGAGTATTTGTTGTGTTTATTTCTGAGTCTTGTGTCTCTGTGTGACAAAATAGGGGGACTGAACACTGCAATAGCTAATTCTTTTTTTTCTATTTTCCTGTCGTGCCGCTATAGACTTTGGCTAGGCTCTAGCTGCCATCTAGTTGCAGCCTGATTGGCTGACACATGCGTTGATGTATTGAAAGTTTCAAATTTCTCAACTTTTGATAGAAACAACAGACTTGACCCTACACATGGAGCCTGCGATTAATTTCAGCAATTTGAGCTGACATCATCCCATTCAAAGTCTACGAAGACGGATGCAGCTGAGGACGTATATCAGGCTCCCAGTGCAGGAGCCTTTCAAAGGACACTTATAATGACTAGTGAGCCAAAACCACAACATTACAAGGAGAGAAAAAAAGGCCAAGACAGCATCAAAGCTGCAATACAAAGGGCTGTCAAACTCACTCCGCTCAACACTGGTCCAAGAAACTGAAGCTGAAAAAAACAATCGAACGTCCAGAAACTCCTAACTCACTAAAACAAGAAAAGCAGGCTCTTCTGGCCTCATGTAGTTTTCCAGACGTTCAAGCAGGCGTGAGAAAAGCGGCGTGAGACATCGTGATGAACACCATTCTGATGCAGGTGCACGTAACAGCTTCAGCAGTCTGAATAACAGAATAACATTTCCCCACTTCTTTTCCGAACACGATAGAACTCGGAGTCTCAGAGGGAAGGTCTGGCCTGTGAATTAGGAATGTCCAAGAGGGGCATGTGGAGCTCACAAATTTTCCAGAAATTTGATACTGAATTGATGTCAGCTCAGACTGGAATCTCCGAGTTTTTGTATTTTTGGATGTTCCAGTCCTTGACTAGAGCGTTGGTCATACATCTTTCATGGCGCTCCCTGTGACTGACTGGGATTGCATGCATGACCAAAGCGTGTAAGCACTGCCTGCACGCTCACCAACCCGCTTCACTCTGCTGAGCAGCTTTGCTGCTGTCCGTCCACACCGACATTCTTGCAGAATCATTAACCCACAGTGCAGAGAGCTCTTCCCGCACCGCCTCACTTCACCCGCTCAGCATTACATATTCATAATGCATTTCCAGCGAATGGAAGGCAGCCAGCGAGTCCCAGTGGCCGGCTCCATCAGTTCGGCCGGCTTTGAAGTTCTGGGAGATTCTCGTGTAGCTCATCTATGGATACAGCACGGCATCTTCTGTCTGCCCAAAGAGGGCCTTATTATTGTACCGCTTCAAGTCGGTTGTTCTGCTTGGTGTGGCGCAGCTCGACATCAGAATGATGAATGCTTTTTTCTTTTTTGACAGTTAAACTATACGGAAATAGATGTTCTTTATTGAATCTGTTCATGCTTCATGTATGATTGTGCATAATTCTAATGAAACAGAAGATTGTATGACTAAAAGTATTCTCTTTTTTTTGCTTTGGTCTATTTTTTTCACTATTTTTGCTTTTTCTTTTAAAACCACTGGAAATGTAACAGTGAACAGTGTAGTCCAGATGTATAAGTTGCTGAGTGACTTTCTCTGGTTGTTTAGTAATTATCTGTTTTCATTTTGCCAAAGAGCACGAGAGAGATGAGTCAAAATCCGTTTTATTATGCTTGTACATGGCAGAGCGCTCGCGAGTGTCAGCCAGACAGAGTGAGAGCTCTGAGGAGCAGCGCTCAGACAGGCTCTTAATTAATACATTTTCCTCCACATTATCAAACCAGCATAACTCCAGAGGTCTGTTGTTATTTTAGAGGATTTTCTTGAAGCCATTCTGTAGCAGATTCGCTTCCATGCTCAGCATTGTTGTCACACAACTTCAGCTGGTGGGTAAATTTAGGAATTAATGTTTTCCTCCTGGATAGCGAATGGTTCATAGCGTAGACAGTGTAGCATCCCCAAATCATGACACTCTATCTACCATACTTTTACTCTGGAAGGATGTTTTGATCCGTACGCAGCGCTGTGTATTCATCCTGAATGATTTTCAAAACCTTTTCCCAGCAGCGTTGCAGTCTCGTCAACGAGCTCTTTGTTAAATCTCAGTAGTGTGTTTTACTTCCTCCATGATGCTCTTCCATGGACATCCCACCTGTCCATGGACTTCCAGCACTGGTGATGCTTCTCCTTCATCTCCTTGAGGGTTCAGCGTTGTGTATTTGGATTCATCTCAGATGGGCGTCCACTTCTGGGCAGACTCACCACAGCACTAAACCGTCTATATTTCAGGAGAGTTTGCCTGATGTCTGGTTGTCGCTGAGCGATTTCGTCTGTCTCGTATGAAAGATGGCCAGTCGTGGTAAAAATGTTCCATAGTAGCTCAAAAACGGTGATGGTAGATCTGAGACAGGAGCAAAGATGAACAACCAACAGCTGAAATCTGGAGGAATCATCTCAGAGTGTGATGGTCTGCTGTTGGCGCATTAGCTAATGCTAATGACGTGATGACGCTGATACACTCAGATTTACTGTGTCGCAGCCACGAGTCACATACGTTCAATCACAAAGTGGAATTATCTTCTGATTTCATGTCGTGAAGTGTGACTTGCAGACATCGCTGTGGACTGGAAGACGCTGAAGTTCTCTTAGATGACTTTGCATCCTTTTCCAGATCATCTACTCTTGACTGTACATCTACAGAGATCTCCTTTTTTACAATGCATGGCTCACAATGGAAGATGCACCTTATTAGCATCAAACTGTTGAAGGAGTGTATTTTATCAAAGCAGCTTTATTGAATGTCCTTCACTTTAAGGATCACAAATACAAACAAACATATACTGATGTTCACTTCAAAGTCATGAATTTATGCGCTTCACTAGCATGACATGATTGTTTTTCTTTCAAATTTTAATATCCTCCTTCTCAACTTGAGCTTGTGACGCTCCGATGGCTCGTGTCAGCATTTTTGTGCAACCTCTCAGCAGAGTTTGGTAAGTGCTTTTGGATCAGTTTCTCTCAAACAGTCAGCAGCATCTACTTAACACCAACACATCAAATATAGAAACCTCCCATGAAACTCCATGTGCTCATGTGTGTCACCGAAGTGATCCATATTTTCCTCTGAACATCTCGTACAATAATGTGGCAGTTATTGAGGTCAGTGACAGTGATGCGAGTCCTCGTGTAATTCAGAGTGGCTCTTAATTATACAACAGCTTTTAAAGTTGTACAACGCTTGAGGCTCTCGCCTCTTTTGCAATCTTTCTGAGCCTTAAAATAAACATGGTGCTGTTGTGTTTTCTCCGGACAAGCAGATGATCAGTTTTGTCTTTTATTTTTATTCGCCAACGGGTCAAAAGTATGTCAGCGTGTGGATGCTTTGCACAATCTCTTCCAAATAGTTTAAAGACAATCTTTATTTTGCTCGATGACTAACATGAAACTCTCTCTGACAGTTCTGTTCAGAGTTTGAGCAGAACTTTTAAGAAGCAAACTGTCTTAAGCTGGAGATGTTCCTCTGCAGAAGAAGTTTAAATATGAATGAATGTTGTGTGAATGCTGCGGCTGTAATATTTAAACAGGAGAACATTGTTTCTGTCATAAACATTTTAGGGTGGAAAGTCAAATGTTTATTCGTCAGATCACTGAGAAGCCAGCAGAAACCACTCGCTGGTCTTCAATATTTAAATTTCTAACATAAAGTGAGTTGAAAAGCCATGGAGATTTACACTGTGACTTCCTTTTAATCAACAATTCTGACCAAAGCAAAAGAAAGATTTAACAAAAGTTCCAGATGTGAACTCGTCGTATATGCCACCGCTTCTTCTTCCTCGCCAGGTAGAACGACCACGACCTGCAACGCCTGTAAAAGTGACTGATGCTCAACATTCTGCAGCATCAAATCATGGAAGATACACTTCATTCTCTCTGTTACTGAGCTTGAGCTGGACAAAGGAAGTAGAACCAAAAGGAAGCTCAGGACTGACGGCTACAGCAAGTAGAAGGTCAAGTACCAAAGACGACGTAGGACACGTGCGTATATGCTGAGAAACAGAAATCAGGCTTAAAATATGAGAATGGCATTGAGACACTGGTCAGTTTTCTGAATAATACACCACAATAATACACCTTCAACATTGGGTCAAACCACAGAGGCCATGGGTACGCGACGTTTGACCCACGTACAACACGAGGTTCAGGTTAGAAGTTTAAGAGCTCATTTTATGAGACGCCACTCATCCTCTTATGTGTATAAAAGCAGAAAGGAGAGGACGTGGCAAGAAAAATATAGTCTGTTCTGCAGCTCTGATGCGATTTCAAAACCTTTGGGTAAAGACATCTCGAAGGAGCTCAACTTCCCAAAATCTTTGCTAGGACCTTCTGCAGCAGTGATGACGGAGAAAAACCACCGCGGGAAGTGATGATGGAAGAGAAGACGAGAGATGACCACGCTAGAGGTGGAACAAGAATTATAAAAGCAACCTCACCTCCAGACCTGCAGGGGGACCCACTGAGGGCAACGGTCCTCTGTGTCACCACATCTGGGAACATAGCTAGCAAAGACCACCATTTCATTTAGGGTGAAAAACTAATACTGATGGAAGAAATATAGAAGACTTTAATTAGACTTTAATGAAATCGGACTGAATGAAACATCACACTCTGTGTATTTACATACATAACCCACAGACTTCGATCTTTTTCCCTCTTTTTAATCCATTTATCTATATAGAAGCGAGTCAGAGTATTTTCAGAAATGTTAAACTTTTGATCAAAGCTTAACTGATTTTTACTGGGCGAAGTTGGCATGTTAGTGAAAGTCTGAAAGGAGGTTTCTGGGTTGTTGCTGTTCATGCAGCAGAGTTCACAGGCCAGGAAGTGAGCGAGTGCATCCTGACTGCAGCACGTCCAGCACCGCACGCCCCACTTCTCACGCACAGACTGGGAAAGTAAGGACGCAAGCTCCCGTCAGAAGAGCAATACGCAAGCTGCACGCACATATGAGCCCGGAGCAACACATTCGATTACCATTTCAGCGACACATGCCCTGCAGCACGTACTCGGCGTATGGAGTCATTTCAGCAGATTTCAGCGAACACCGGTGACTGGCAACTAAACCCAAATCCGCTCAGCTCTCCCTGGATGAAGGGGATGGAGGGAATCAGAATGAGAGAGTAACAGAGGAGTGGAGGAAAAAAATAGAGATGGGCTTAGTGGGTCAGCAGCGGGGTGCAGGGACCGATGATTGGACCCGAATGAAGAGGGAATCTTCGAGAGAGGGTGGGTCAGTGAATCAGAAATGAGAGCTGTGTGAAAAAAAAAAGAACCGCGGACTGAGCTGAAATGAAAGAGACTGGAGGATTTGACAGATATGGTGAAAGTGCAAAGCAGAGACATGACGGTGGATATGAGAGGGAAGCAGAGCTGGAACAAAAAATATATTGTATTGCCAATCAAAAGTTCACAAATGTTGAACAAAAAGACAATAAAATGTGTTAGAATTGGAAAGAAAACCAATAGGATTAAAATAATTACTTTCAGGCAAAATGAGAAACACATTTATTGAACATGTTTCTCATCCAGTAATAAAGACACAATGCTCCAAGGACTCAGCCAGCTGGGGGCTTAAACTCTCACATGTCAAATATCTCCAAACTGTTTTCAACACAATGTTCAGTTGGTCTGAGGTCATCGCTGATGAATACTGACGGAGTTCATCAGGAGGGATTGTTTAAAATACCGCAGTCAACTCAAGAAAACGTCCTGGACTTAATATTCAGGGCCGTTTGTGAACAGAAACAGCTTATCTACTCATCTACAGTGTTATTATCATGAAACATCATCTCCACATGTACACACACTAAAAAAAACCACATGTTCTAATATTCCTGTGCAGAGAATATTCATGTTGTTTCAGGGTGCTAAAAATGCTTCCTTCAGGAGAGTTTTTTCTAACGTTGGCTCTCTATGACATCACAAAGGGCAGAGTTCCCTCGTGGGCTCATAATTTCGTGGCAGCATGGCTGCACCCACAAGAACAAGACCTCCATTGGTCATTTTAATAGTGGAAGTTCATGACGGCGCCGAGGCCGGCTCTACGCAGCGGCAAGAAATCAAAAAGTTTTGGAAGTTGAGAAAGCACATTTTAATATAACCACAAAATTAATTTATTAAATTAATTAAAATTAATTTATGACAAACGTAGCTGCAGTAGTGGACAAATCAGCTTAAAAAGGGACCAGATCCAGAACCAGCTGTCTCTCATCAGTCCCTCCGCTGTGTGCAGAGGTGTCTCGTGGGGTGAAAAGTGGGACTGAGTTACCAGGACCCCAAGTGGAGGGGGACCCTTTAGGAGCCTGGAATTTTATTTTCCTTTAAATATTAATATTATTTAAATATCACAGTCAATGTTGCTAACTAATGTAAATTTAACATTCTGGGTAAATAAATCCGTTGACTGATGGATTGAATTTTCTGTCCTCGCCTGCATATAGTGTCTGATGGCAGACCCCTCAGCCCTCGAAATGGTTTAGTCCGCCTTCACTGGGCTTTCTAACTGGGAGCCTTCATTCTGCTGAAGCGGCAGAAAACAAACTGTTGCCCACTGACGATGTCCAAGAAAGAATTTGGTTTTCAGAAAAGGAAACAGAGGAAAGAGAGAAAAAAAAAGAAATGCGGGAAAGCAACTGTTGACCAACTTCTTTCCCAAGAAAGGTGCCCAAATGTAAAGGAAACAACCTCCATTAAATGAACAACTGTGGTTATAAAACACTTCAATACCACCGTGATTGTCAGAGCTAAAAACTGCAGAACACAAAATTAGAAATAACATGATGCCTCATCCGTTAATCTGTCCTACGTAGTCTACGTAGGCCGCGTCCTCCACGAGCAGCAGCTGTGAATTGGGACGGTCTAGCCTTCAGATTTACCTCCGCCCTTACCTCGGCGTGCGTCCTGTTGCCTAGCAACCGTGACAGCACTGAGCCGAAGAGAGAATTGAGATCAAATTTTGTTCAGTTTTTTTTATTACTTTTTTAATTGTAGAACTACAACAGCGTCCGCAAAGAGGCGGCTGCTCTGTTTTCTCATCTTAATGAAGCTAATGAAAGCTGAATAAAAGCAGCAATAGCTGAAGAACTACGGACGCTGTACAAGCTCATCTGCTGTCTTGATGATTTCTGACAAGAAATGTCTACACAATTGACAAAAGCCAATCACCATAAGCTCTTTAGGCTTTTAATTTTTGCGTACACAGCTCCGTTCCCGGGCTACAATAGAATTTTCCGGTATACCCACAATGCAT
>JBAMYA010044141.1:0-12714 GCA_037176975.1 Arrhamphus sclerolepis
TTGCATGTTCTCCCCGTGCTTGCGTGGGTTCTCACCGGGTACTCCGGCTTCCTCCCACAGTCCAAAGACATGCTTGACAGGTTAATTGGAGTTCCTAAATTGCCCTTAGGTGTGAATGAGAGTGTGAATGGCTGTATGTGTGTGGCCCAGCGATGGACTGGCGACCTGTCCAGGGTGTACCTCTGCCTTTCGCCCGACGTAAGCTGGGATAGGCTCCAGCAGACCCCCGTGACCATGTACAGGACATAGCGGGTATAGATAATGGATGGATATTGTTGTACACAATTGTAACAAACCATGTGTTCTTTTTAATACTATCAACACTGCTCTCAATAACCACCAGCCTGTTGAGTTGGACGACATCCTCAGTGAGTGGTGAAAAACTCCAGCAGTACTTTATTTCCAAAATTTCCAGCATCAGAGCTCTTATAAGCCCTCCCTCTATTGACCCTTCTCTCTCCGCAAATTCATTGGCCAAATGAAAATTTCATCTGGTCCAACAGACAGACAGAGACATTTGCGGGGTTCTGCCTCTTCTTCTATTGCTTTCCTGTTTTTTTGATTTAAAACAGAAAAACAAAAAACAAGTTGTTTTTCATTTTTCGTTTTTGTTTTTTTCATTAAAAAAACAAAAAATGAAAGAACTCATTCTTTTGGTTTTTCTGTTTTTTTGTCATTTTGGTTTAACAAACCAAAAAATGATATAACCAACTCATTTTCTAATTTGCTTTTGTTTTGAAAACAAAATTTTTTGTAATTCGTTTTTGTTTTGAAAACGAAGTAATGAATGAACAAACCACACACAGATTCTCCTTCTCTGTCTGTCTGTTTCATCTGAACTCATTTTTACTCACTAACGTTTAACTCACCATGATTGTTTTATGTTATTTATGTGTTGTTGTTTTTTTTTTTTGTTTCATGTTATGCTGTTTTTGTTCTCATTTTCTCTTTTTGCTTGTCCAGCACTTTGGTCACAGGGCTGAAAGTAAAAAAAATATCCTGAGCCTGAACTTTTTTCCAAGGAGCGGGGCTGCAGTGAATCCAACACATACGCATATTAGGCAATTTGGCAAACAACTTTTTGCCATTGTGCTTGGTAATATACAAGATGACCTACAATTTAAATGTGAATTTTAGAAAGTAAGGGTTATAAGTGAAAACATGTGAAACTCAGTCAAGCTAATTAATTTGATTCATTTAGCAACCACTTAATTCAGTAAAGGGCAATTTATACAAAAAATATATAAATTGCAACTTTTCCATCATTTTTGTTCAAAACAATGTCAAATGAAATTATAGGAAATACATTACATTGGGTCTTGTGCTGATATATGGTGCATCACGGTGTTTTTGCGCATTGGGTCTTGACTCATCTCCTCTTTAATATATTTACAAAGGCAGTTCATTTTAACAAAAAATATAATAATTAATATTGTTATAAGGTAATGATACGGTTAAACCCCCAACCATAGTCTATTACTGTGTGTAAGTTCTCCGAGCCTAGTGTTAGGTCAGTGAATGCCGCGTGGCCAACTAGTTAACGTCAGCTATCGCGAGACTAGAGTTCAGTTTTTCTTGTTGTTGTACGGCACTCATGGCTCACTGCATGGACACTGCTAACCGCTGTCTGTGCCAGAGCTAGAGGCCAAAACAACTCAATGTTTCAACTGTACTTGTGACTACCTGTTATCAGAGGCAAGTAAAGTCAACAGAAGAATATCCTCTGTCGTGTGCTTCATATTCCCACACCTCAATTCCACCGGAAGTTAAAGCACGACAATATGAAATAAATACAGTTGGGTCATCTGGGCCGCTACGTCCGCTGTGGCTGTTGCTCCAAACGGTGTCTCCTTGGTGACAGTGAAGAGTTTATTTTTCCGCTAGTTGCATAAACTAGCTTCTTGGAGCACAACACACAAAAGCAGGTTCCAGGGTCCCTTAGCATCTTGCACCAGCCCCCAAACTGCTGCCGTCTCCGCCCTGTTCCTCTATCCATGCCCAGCACCACTTGTTTTTAAGGCCCTTGTCAACTGCGACGTTTTCCCCTGGCTTCATGAATTTAGCCTCCATTTTTTTTAATTTCAGGTGAAACAACCGCGGATGTTACGTTCAAGACCACTCGGAGATAGCGCTTTTGTGATTTTCTTTTTTTTTTTTTCCTAGTTTTTTTTTTTTTCTGAATAATAGTCAAACGCCGGAGATCCGGCACAGTGCCAGAAAACTTTAATCACTATGGTCAACTGTTGTTGTTTTTTAAAGTGCTTTACAAATTAATGTGATTGATTGATTGATTGATTAAAAATGCCTCCAATTTAACATTATACATTGTTCAATGTGACTAAGATCCAGTTTCCTTACAGTGTGGGAGAACAACGTTAAAAGACAATTTACAGCATATTCAGTTTCACAAATGTAATCGTTATAGTTGACTGTAGTCCTGTTTAAAATAGGCCTCTGAGTTGTATTTGTCTGTGAGCCGTTACAAATGTGCATACAATCACTGTAAAAGGTATTTTTTTGACTCAAACATGGTTCTGACTTATTTAGTGTGGCCTGGCTCCACACAAAAAACAGACAGGCAGGCACATGTGTACGACGATTAACAGCTGAAACATTCACAAGGTTCTTTGCATTGACCATTTACGGTAGAATGTGGACGTGCTTCAAATGCACAAACCTCCAGGTGGTCTGTCTTTTATAAAAGGAAACTGCTTGCAGGTGCGCCTATGCATGGTTTTTATAAATAAGGATTTATATTTTCATTTATTTTTTTGTTACTGGCAGTTAGCTGGATTAACACAAGTACCCCTTTTCCTCAATATTTCCTGGATATTTTAGTTTTTTCTGGTCATGATGACACAATCAACCTGAAGCCTCAACAGAAAGAAAGAAAAAGACGACACAAAGTCAGAAAAATCCAATTAACTTCAAATTTATTTCTAAATCAATTCAATGCTTTGTAATTTATTACAGTTTCACTTATGCAGGGTTTTTTTTGGCAACGCTTCAAAAAAGCCATGATTCAATATTTATATCATTTACATACTGTATGAGTCCTGTAGGAATGAAATTACACAGTCTGATGTTGTGGTGAACTTGCTGGGACATCCACTCCTGGGAAAACTCTCTTGGAAGTTTTTCCATCTTTGAATAATCTTTCTCAATGTAGAAAATTGCTTGGAAATCTTTTAATCTTTTCCACATTGATTGGTTGAAACAGTTGATTCTCTGAGATCATTGCTGATGTTTTCCTTCCTCTGCATTGTATTCAGAGCAGCAAACTGCCACAATGTTTGCTTTTATACAGCTACTCACAGTCACTGATAATCAATTAATCAATTATATTGTATTAGCAGCACGTAGCTGCTTCTAAGTCCCTGCTCGAAGCAGTAATGGTGTTCTTAGTTTCTCACTCACCACATTTTGATTGTTGCTGTTCAGCTGAGATTATCTTTGGACAATGAGGGAAACAATGACAAAAATTATTTAATAGCTCAGGTGGTCAATAAAAATCCCTTTTTTACAAAGGGATACAAAGCGCAATGCCATTATCAACGTGGTGGTGTGTCGTATAACAGAATATATCTCCTGGGAGATCCTGTGTTTTTCTTGTTTAATGTCTGAACAGCTCCACAGTAGAAACATCACTCGTAAAATAAGTTCCAGCCATTGCTTTCCCCGTTATCTTGTCTCTCTTTTTTCTTTTTTTTTCTCTTTTTTTTATTGTTCCAGGCTCAGTTTTACTTTGGTTAGGTGATAACACACCAGGCTTGGGGGAAGTATACATCTGACGTTTGTCCGAGAGATATCTGGCTGTGAAACATTGAGTCAGCTAAAAGGTTTGGGCTCCGTCAGCACCCCGTGGTGCTTTTACTGTTTAATACAAAGAGCCGGGGCAGACTGACAGGGAGAGCTACTGCACAAACCCAATAAAAACCCACATGCACTTGGTTACATGTGCGTGCACACACAGGGGGCTGCTGCTGCAAGCTTCACATGTAATAGTCCGTCAACTTCAGACAGCTACAGGTCATTGTTCACGGTGGTGTGGTGTTAACGTGACCGTATGAGTCTAGACAAGTGCTGTGGATAGGTATTCCATCACAACAGTTTTTTTTTGTTTTGTTTTTTGATGAAACTGCATTTAAGTTTATATTTTCGGAAACGTCTCTTGTTAGCAAGCTAAATGCTCTCTCGTTTTTACTCTTCAGATTCAGCTACAAATTAAAGGTATTGTAACCTCATTTGCCACATGCTGATGTATTTAAAAAACACATTCTCAATATTTAAAAATTTTGAAGACCTTCTGCCTCATGCTGTTGTATCCATTGAAGATAAAAGTTGTATTTGTTCAAGCTGTCATGACTCAGCTTCTTTTGTACTCAGCTGAATGATATGCTTGCTCATCCCTCGTGTCTTCAGTGAGGCTTGTGTTTTATGTTTGTTTGGGAAGATGAGGAGCCATTTAGTGGGCTCTGCCAGTTGGTGCAGATATTGTCATAGAGACACAATAGCACAAGTTATTTTTTGTTAATATTTCTTCTGTCGCCACTGGTTTGGTCTCACACTGCTGCTTTGTGTACTCACATTGGTGCAAATGGGGCATGGAAAGATCTACTGTTGGATACACTGGTTTAGCTGCTTTTCTGTTACATGATTGAGTTTCTAAATGGATTTTCCAGAAGTCTGGCGACTAACAAAGAGGCTTGAATGGAATTTGCACATGTATTATTAATAGCGTGTTACTAATAGCTTCTTATTTCCTATCTTTTAGCAACTCTGCTACTTCTAATTAGAGGCGCACATCATCATGATACATTGTTCATGCAATTTTCCAATTCTGCAATTCAGACAAGTTAATGAAACCCTTCAGTGAAACATGTGCAGCTTTCATTTTACTTAGGCGATTAAACAATTTAAGACATGAGCGCCACCTGCAATATTAATTATACCTACATACATGGATAAATACATATGGAAAGCTACTTGTATTGAGTTTCTCTTGTGATGAACACATTTTCTGCTGTTCAGGGTCATTCAAAGTGCAGGTAAAGCCCAAGGCAAACCTACTCAGTGGTGCCCCATAAAATCAATATGTTACTACTAATGAAGCCACATGAAGCAAAGAAAGGATCTTTAAAATGAAAACAAGCATCTAAAAAGGAAAGTGTTTAAAAATACTCCTTAAAAATATAACTCAAAACACCGAGTTTATTGTTTCTGTTAAGAAACTTGCATCCATTCAAATTTCAGTGTCAAAGTGATTTTAATTGACTTTAAATGATTTAAAGGTGCTTTATGCAAGATTTATGCTTTAAAATATTTAAAAAATCATCTAAATGAATCAAATTATATTAACAATGTATGGTCTGGAGGGATATATTTACATAGTGTGACCTTAAAATCAAGTAATGAACTGACACATAGTTTATTTTATTTTGTATCAGTGTGTTATTTTTTTTGCTTTAGTATAAAACCATTACAGATGAAATGGATCATTCTACAAGTTGGCAAAGGGAAATTAATATCGCACTAAATAATGAAAGTGGTCAGTTAAACTGGCACTGAAGAACCGGACAAAACCTCTGTGATGTCACCCATATGTTTGAAGATGGTTTTTCAGACCTCTCAATGGCATTATGTTGGCAGGAGATGCTAAGCTAACCTGACATTCATTCTGATCAAATCAGTTTTAACAACTTTACTAAAACATTTAAAATGGCTACTACTGTAGCTCCAATAGAGCACCACAAGGATCCTCAACTAGCAAATATTCAGCTAACTGCAACCTGAGGGTCCCCGGAGCTGTGTCAAGAGCTTGGTCCCATCAGACATCCAGTCAAAGGCACTTAATCAATCTGGACAGGTCCAGGCCAATCTTGAAGGGAGGCTCAGCTGCAGGAGCATAGCTGACAATGTCAGGATTTTCATTAAGTTTGGTATTTCTATTAGGTTTGGTTTATTGTTTTGTTAGGATCTGGGCTTTGTTTTGTGTTGGTGTTCTTGAGTCTTATCTTGTGTTCTTGTTTTGTTTTGTTTCTTTTTGCCTCTGTTCTGTTGACTTGCTTTTACTTGCTACAGAGCCATTTCTTCAGCCCTCACCTGTATCATCCATCAGAAAGACCAGCACTCAAGCTGACTGGGATTTATTGGTAAATAACACAAGTCTACAGTCATGCTCACAGCAACATGGATATCAAGCACATGTTATTCAATGCATGTGTACAAGTATGATCAGATAACAAATTTGGTATCAAAAGATGAGGGAGAGGATATTGGTTTAGCCAAATGCTGCTGTTTTTAAAATATACATGCTAAACCTGTGGCCTTTAGCATTAGTTTCTCAATGCACCATTGGAAATGATATAAAACTGCAACAGCAAACATTATTTACTGTATTTGTAGACAGTGCCAAAGATTAAAAATGCTAATACTGTTTTGTTTTTGTTTGTTTGTTTCCACTTTTCAAAAAGAAAAGAAAAGTTGGCCCTGAGCTAGCCTGATAGTTTTGTCTAAAAGCATTTATTCATTCAGGGTCTCTCAGCTCAGGGTTGAAATGATGATGGTTTTATTGCAGTGCAAGCAAGCTTTTGATTTCTGCCATCTGAGGTGTCCTTTTAAAAGCTTATTAATTGAACATTAGTTCACGCCATTTTCTGCATGAGTTACAGTACGCTGGGAGCAGAGGTTTGGTTTAGCTGTCAACATCTTTGAGTAGGTCTCAATGAATGTTGAAAGTCAGCAGGTCGAATACATGCGGGCTGATGGATGTCAGCTGCATGCAAAGAAAGGCACTACGCAAGCTATCCAAGTACTCTGATCCAAACAATGAATCTGAAGGTCATATTCTAGTTGTAATTATCACATTTTTATTAATGGGGATGGACGTGCAGGAAGCTGGTCCAAACCAAGATGGAAGGTCAACACTGCATGCATGAGATGAATGTCAAATACGTTGAATGTGATATATCTGTAGGAAGGAAAATAGTGTCAGACCCCAATGTAGGTCTTTAACACGTTATTAGCTTTACATTTCCATACATCAAAGTCAGTTGGACTCATACTCCATTATGTCAAACTGAGTTATAAACATCACTCACATGGACTGACAGGTAATACTTAACACATTTAATTCCAATTATTTTTTATACCATCATGCTTTTAATCAGGGGATTTTCTTTATGATGGTATAAATATATAATCAATGGGGGGAAAATATGTATCAATATATATATATATTTTTTTTTAATTCTTACAAAGGTCACATATTATGTCAAATCAAGACACCAGTGTTCACTTCTTGGCTCTTATCAATTTTCATGAAATACTTGGCATTTTAAAAGAGCAAAACTTTACCACACTTTTCACATGCTTTGAGTGTTTAATATATTACCATTTACTTTCTTTTTGGAAGTTAGTTGAGGGCAGCTAGCTCTTAGGGGGGCTCAACTGAAGACAACCTAAATCTCGGAAGAAAATTATTAAAGAAGCACAAGTCTAGTATACTAAAATGTCCATACTATGCAGGCTGGTGTGCTTCACTAGCCCTCTTTAAGAGTTATTGAGGGGGCAAGCAGTTTGATGGGGACAGCCACAATAGCAGCTTATCTCATAAAGTTAAATGTAAGAATCACACCCTCAAATCATCAAAAGGCTACTTACCATTACCAGGGGTTCAAGGATACATTTATGGGCCCTAAATGGCTGACATGCGTTTCCATTACCAGGTTCAGCCCCACAATGAGAATTTTTCAGAAACCTCTACGGGGCTGAAAAACATCCCTACAGTGGATTAGGTACTCAGTCTGACCCTGAAACTTGCTGTGTCTGGGAAATGTTTTGAATGACTCCTGATTGGATACCTCACCTCAATTGTTTCTCTCTTTTACCATGAGTTGTCTTTTGTCATTCATCACCACCATTACAGAAACATAGAAACCTTCTAATTCCTCCAATGTTCATCATGTCATTTTTTTTTTAAATAAATGTCCTGTTTTTCTTTTTTCATGTATTTATTATCTAATTACCTTGATTTATTTATTTATTTAACCATGTTAGTGGTTCACTGCCACCACCAGGTAGTATGGAGTGTTATTTGGCTAAGTCAGTAGATCCTACCCAGTCCATCACTGTTAGGGATGAGAATTGTTAAGAATTTAGCAATTCTGGTTCAGTTATTGATATCGCTTCAGTTCCTTATCAGTTCTCTTTTCGATTCTCATCCATTTATATGTAGTACAAATATAGTACAAATGCTTTGGTTGCAGTAACACTTTAATTTTAAGTATGCACCAACATTTTGCACTGAACTTCAACTAAATCAAAGCCGGCTTAAGCTGAAAAACTTACTTACTTTCCCCTGCCTCAATGAAAGGGGTAGCTATGGGTACATGATGGAGCCTGCCTCTGATCCGGCCTCACTCTTGCAATCCTCGTCAACTAAATGTTAATATGAGATGGAAATTATTCATACAATATGTCGCTAACATTATTACAATCAACAGGACCTGGAAGTTTTACGTCACCTGGGACGTTGCGCTGCAAGCTCCCCCCAGCGTATCAAAGACTTTACATTCATGCAAAAATAATTGCATGCTGCATGGTCAAATGGACGACGCCATGTTGGAAAAATTATGAGCCAAAAATACGGATACACAAATGTGTCAGACATTAGCAGAACCTATAAGTGGGATTGATAGGCAGGCAGAACAATAACAATTAATAATTCCACAGAATGAAGCTACTGGGAGCCAGCTTTCTTAAAGAAGCAGTTCTCAATTCCCATCCCTAGCCACTGTAAATGGAGACACAACGGCTAAAAGCACCCGGGAGGTTGTCCGCTCTGTTACATCTCCATCTTCTTGTGTTCTAAAATGGAAAGGGTGCATTGGTTTAAGACATGAAAGAAATGCCAAGTCTGTTCTCAAAGTTAGCAGACAGGTCAAACATTGATTTGGCATGACTTAGCATTCAAAGTAATTTTAATCCTTTAGAAAATCCAATATGGCAGAAAGTTTGACAAGGAAGGAATTAATGCATTTGCATAAGGCTTTGAACTTGGCTTGATACATGGATATATGGATCCATAGTCACCTTCATCACTTCCCATCCAACTTCAACAAATTGTTCCATATTCCAAAACAGAAGCATTTTGTCCCCCTCTAAAATCCTGCAGCATAACGTTGACAATGGGTATCTCTACATTTTAAATAAAAGTTATATATGAATCGGTACTGATCCAAACCAGGTTTGGCGAGACCAACGCCAGAGAGATCTAAAAACATACAACCCAAAATCAAACAGAATCATGAGGAACTGAGAAAATGTTACCAACAGAAGACAGAAAAGAAGGAATAATGAAAAGTTGGTTATTGTTCCAACTTTTTCTGACTTAGGATTGTAGAATTTATTGTATTAAGTTTAATTAAGTTTAATTATTGAACTTGATTATAAATAAACTGAACTGGATTATGTATTTAATTTGACTTGTTTACTTGTTTTGTAAATTTCCCTTGAATAAATTACCAAACATTTAAACTAAGTTGAATGGAACTGACAACTCAAAACCAAACAAGCAGCAACTGTGGATATAAAATCTATAACGTGCTAAACAAAGACTGTGTAGATGTGACTTATTAACATTTTCATTAAATCCTGGTGGACAGCACAACAAAGCAGCCGAGCAGTCAAGAGGCAAAGAAGAAAGCCTAATGCAAAACAAGCAGAGAGCTCATAAGGATAGAATAAATTAAAAAGTTGAATTGGTCTAAACTTGATGTATGTTTTCCATCACGGTCAATGTGTTAGTACTTCCTACTAAGCATCACATGTATGGTATACTTTCAAGATGTCTCTAAAGAAGTGTATTCTTGGTTCTTAAGGGAAGTTATCCAACCAAAGCTCATTGAATGAAGTTTTCTGGTGTAGCAACAGAGGGTGTTTTTGTTGTTGTGTTTTTTTTTGTTTTTTGTTTTTTTACACTTCAAGGAGAACTGTTTGAACTGTTCTGGATTTGTAGTAAGGCTGAAGCTGAAATTTGGTGCTTTTCCAACACTCTAAACTGCATGTGGTATAGAGTAGAAAGTACTTTGGTGGAAACATATTTAGCTTTTCCATTTCTTGGCTGCAGATGTTTTTGAACTCAAATGACATGTGACCGTAGTTCACACATATTTACATTGGCATAATGGCCTAAAGTATGAAACACATGCAAATACAAAGACAGTATTTGTTATCGTGCATGCTAGTAGGTAATGATCACAGTATCTTGAGGTCATTTAGAAGAAATGCTAAAAACATAGCTTTGATAACCTTAAACCTCTGGGAATTTGATGAGAGAACAATGGGACAATAGTTCGAATAATACTTTTGGAGTTAAAATAGATGCAAGACTACTTTAGAGGTACCGGAGCCTAAAATGAGATGACTGAAAATGAGAGTCAAATGGCCACTTTAACATTAGTCTAGACTACTAAATGTTTTATTATACTGTATTATGCTTTCAATTCAAAATCCATCCATCTATTCATCATCTATACCCACTTATTCCTGTGCAGGGTCAAAAGTTTTCACTTTATACCTACTGAAGAATTAGAGGTTGCCGTAATGCTACAGTTTAAGTAATGCAAATGAACTTGGTTGGACAACTACACTATCTAAGAGGTGACATGAAGAAAAAAGGGTGAACATTAGTGATGTCGTTCATGAACGATTCGTTCAATATGACCATGAAGAGGGCTACACTGCCACCTGCTGTAAAAAATGAACGAAATGACTCAAAAAAAGATTTGTTCAATTTACTGTCCGAGAGTAAAATATCCGAGTCAGTAAAAAGAGTCGAACTTCCCAACACTACTGAGCATTTTTTTTTATATCAAAGTTTGTTTTTCCCCTATTAACATAATGGTGCACTCCTGGCCCTTTCTCTAAGTTCACCAAATACAGATGTTAGCTACTTTGTTTGACATTGCTTCGTGAGGAAAAAGAATGAACATCACGTTAAAATCGGTATATAAAAGTTTTGTTTTGTTGGAATTGTGACAGGCCACAGCATAGGGCTTTGCTTTTCCTGCTCCCATGCTTTGAGCATTTAATTAAGTTTGATGTTGCAGCCAGACTTCCTAGTTCATAATATAATATAACTGGCATTTACATTTCAGAGACAAAGCTGCAGTCCACAAAGAGAACAGACACAGATGGTGGAGGCTCTGAAAGCTCCTTTCAATTGGAGTGCCATCACGGTGAATTTGCTTCATGAACTGTAAGTCCTTACGACTAATAAGGTTTATTTGTTTAAAGTATCTGTCTAGAAAGAAATATCTCACAAAGTAGAGTTAACAGCACCCTGCCAAGTATGTCATCTTCCCCAGAATCAGAATCACAATTGCTTAGAATAGTAATAATAATAGTAATAATGATTAGGAGCATGCAGAATCAAAATAATAGATAAAGAACAGTAGAAATATATTTGCAAATGGACAATGTGCAAGAACTGTGCAAATCGCAAATATAAATAGCCTGTGCTGAGTCTGAATCTGTGATTCAGCTGGTGTTTTTCAGTCTGATGGCTGAGACAAGGAAGCTGTTCATGTGGCGGGAAGTTCAAGTCTGGATGGACCATAGCCTCCTGTCTGAGGGGAGGGGGTTGAACTGTGTCCAGGGTGAGAAGGTTCAGCTGCAATCTGACCTGAATGTCCTAAAGGTCTTGAGATGTACAGGTCCTGTAGAGATGGGAGGCTGCAGCCAATCACCTTCTCAGCAGTGTGCAGAAGGCACTGCAGTCTATGTCTGTCTCTGATGGTGGCCCCAGCACGGGGCGGAGGTGAGGATGGACTTGATGATGGCTGCATAGAATTGCGTCATCATCTTAGTCAGCATCCTGAGTTTCCTCCAGTGATGCACGAAAAAACATCCTCTGCTTTTGATGAGGGAGATGATGGTCAGCTCCCACTTGAGGTTCTGAGTGATTGTGGTGCCCAGGAAGCGGAAGGAGTCCACAGTGGAGATGGGGGAGTCCAGGTGGGGCTCTGACTCTCCTGAAGTCGATGATCACCTCCACTGTCTTCTGGGCATTGAGCTCCAGGTTGTTGCTGCTGCACCAGGACACCAGGCGATCCACCTCCCTCCTGTAGGCAGACTCATCTAGGTCCAAGAAAGATGTTGAAAATGTCTGTGAAGACAGGAGTCAGCTCATCCATGCAGTGTCTCAGGGAGGAGGAGGAGTGATCATCTGGTCCGGGGGCCTTGCAGGGGTAACAGCTTGTGCACATCCTGCTCCTGAATACAGAGGATAGTCAGAGAGAGGAGGTGGTGTCCCAGGTGGGTTCTGGTGGGGTGGAGGTGTCTGGAGAGGTGTGAGGGCTGGCAGATGGGTCATCAAAGCGACAATAAAAGTCGTTGAGGCTGTTGGCCAGTTGCTAGTCGTCAGCAGCGTGAGGGGTTGTAAGCTTGTGGTTGGTGATTTTCCTAAGCCCCCTCCACACAGAGGCATAGTTGTTGGCAGAAAACTGCTGCTGGAGTCTCTCAGAATACAGTAATTTAGCACTTCTCACCTTCCTGCTAAACCTGTATTTCGCATCCTTATCCCTACTCCTGAATGCTGCCTCTTTCTCCAGATTGTCTAAGGCAGTGTTTTTCCACCCTGGTCCTCAAGGCACACTGTCCTGCATGTTTTTGATGTTTCCCTGCTCAAACACACCTGGTTCTAATTAGTGG
>JBAMYA010044142.1:0-12712 GCA_037176975.1 Arrhamphus sclerolepis
GGAGAGCGGGGACCCCACCCACTCACTTCCCCCCCCCCCCCCCCCCCCCCCCCCCCCCCCCCCCCCCCCCCCGGCAACCCCCCCCCCCCCCCCCCCCCCCGGCATCGCTCCCCCCACCAGCCGGTTACAGAACGCTGTTTGTGCTTCCAAAAACGCAGAGACCAGGAGGACGGGGCTTATTTGGAACAGCCGAAATCTGTGCCGCCCTGCTGGAGCTTCAGAATGAGTGTGAGGAGAAGAAGAGGAGTTCTGGAGCTGACTTTGAGTCATCTCGGCAAGAACCGACACTTTCCTGATTAAATCAGTTTTTTAAACTGAATGTCATCACTACCATGTCACTAATGACATCCTGCACGAACAACAGAACATTAACCAGGTTCTAGAGGAACTTGGGTACATGGAGACAAAGGAAATAACAGCATTTTTAAAAAAAAAGAAATTAAAAAAGAGCTGAATGTGTCCAGTCTTGCATAAAACAGACTCATTATTCAGAGACATGGCAGAGATGAAGGTCCAGTTCATTAGCAGGAACTGTCTGTTGTTTTCCATCAAAAACATCATCAGAGAGGAACAGCAGGACTCATTAGAAAAATGTTATTGCAGTCCTCTATGAATTAGTCAGAAACAGACGTGCAGATGAGATCTAGATCTATAGCTAACATCAGCAGCAAAGACTGTTGGCTGCTGCCTGCTATCCCTGGATGTCATTGCTCCTGTTGCCTGTCCAGATCAGAAAAGATCATTCTAGACCCGCCCACACATCACCTGTTCGCTGGTTCACCTGTTCACTGGTTCGCCTGTTCGCTGGTTCACCTGTTCACTGGTTCGCCTGTTCGCTGGTTCACCTGTTCACTGGTTTGCCTGTTCTCTGGTTCATCTGTTCACTGGTTCACCTGTTCACTGCTTCACCTCTTCACTGCTTCACCTCTTCACTGGTTCGCCTGTTCGCTGGTTCACCTGTTCTCTGGTTTGCCTCTTCACTGGTTCGCCCGTTCACTGGTTTGCCTCTTCACTGGTTCGCCTGTTCACTGGTTCCCCTGTTCACTGCTTCACCTCTTCACTTGTTCGCCTGTTCTCTGGTTCGCCTGTTCTCTGGTTCACCTGTTCACTGGTTTACCTCTTCGCTGGTTCGCCTGTTCACTGGTTCACCTCTTCACTGGTTCACCTGTTCACTGGTAAGAGGTACAGGAGCATAAAAAGCAGAACCAACAGAACAGCTGCCAGGACTAAATGTAAGCTCACACCGAACAGTAAAACTTTACACACCCTAAAATATCCAATACCAACTGTAGGACTATTTTTAAGTCTATTATTTTTTATTATCATTTATCTATTTATTTCATTCTTTTTTTATATACACTACAGTGTAGCTTCATGCACCGTAGTCAGAGCAATTACAATTTTATTGTACAGCTATCTGTAAAATGACAGTAAAGCCTGTCTATCTGTTTGGAGGCCAGAGATCCCAGAGCCACATGATGACCTGCAGTTCCACCCTCTGACCATCTGTGTCCTCTGCCTACACCTGTCTGTACAGTCGTCTCTGTAGGATATCGACTAACATGATGCCCAACCCTCTCACCGTATCAGCTTTGCCAATAGGATTAAAAAATAAATAAATGAACGGCTGCTGCGTAGTCCAGTGGTTTAAGCAGGCGGCCCACGTACAGAGGCTGCTGTCCTGCTGTAGCAGCAGTGAGTTTGACTCCTGGCTTGTGGTCCTTTCCCCATTTGCATCCTCCATTCTCTAAAGGCCCCTTTTTTTAAAAAGAGGTGCAAACTGTTATACAACTCTATATGTTAGTCCTTTTATTTCCATACGTTATGCCATTTCTACCATTTGAAGTATCTAAGTATTCTAGTGCATTGAAATTGTTTTACTGGAAATCTCATCATTTAATGCTGTCAGAAACATGGGTCTGATTCCAGGTTTCTACAAAGTTTCTTATGTTCTAACAAAGAACAAAGCAGCTATCACCAAAAGGAAGTCTTTAGTCTGGATCTGTGCTCTCTGGCTGTTCATACATACACCTGACACATCACATCTCAGCTGAATGCCGGCAGTTGCCGTTTATTAGTGGTCCTTTTGAGCACCAGAGGCCTTGATCATCTGCATGTTTCCATGGGGATGTTTTTGTGTGAGCCAGCACAACATGCCTCATGTCATTGAAATGTGGACAAAAAACCTCTCAGAGCTCTTCTGGCTCCTCTCACCTGACCAACACTGTATGAAGAGCATCAAAATGTCCCAAATCCAAAAGCACAATCACACAAATGCCGACATTAGGCCACACCAGCTGCGGTTGACTGCAGCCCTCACACGTGTTTATGCAATCCTCAAAGTCATTAAATAACCAAGATCCAGCTATGCCTTTAATTCTAATTGTTATGTAGACAACACACACATCAAACTCTAACTGTGTTTAGGTTTGCTTAAAGTAGACTTCAAAAAGCAGGACAACTTCTTTCTGCTTTTGCCTTTTAAGGATCACCAGCCTGGATCATGTTCTGCACATTGATATGGTATTGGTATTACACTGAATGATGCTCCTCATACCACCCCACTAGCTTGAAACCAGCACCAGAGCAGCTGGGGAAGTGGGGGGCAACATGGGTTCAGTGTCGTGCTTTAGCACATGACGGGTCTGGGGATTAATCTGGTGACTTTGGTGATCTTGTGCACTTATACTAAGTATTTTTACACATTTGTCATCACTTGTACACAGCAGGAACTTTTAGCAGTGGACTGTGTTACCAACGTACTCCACCTGGAACATATTCATTATTTTACATGTTGAGTAAACACAACCAAAATCACTATATTTCACTTATGTTCGCTTAAAAAGAAAAGAAAAGAAGATTTGAGTGCAAATGGACAATACATCCCAAAATATTATTCCAACATCCATTCTACCGTTTACTTTCAGCACCCTCATGTGGACGGGGAGCTTATCTCAACTGACATCCATGAGATGCAGGTCAGGAAACTGGAATCAGATCCATTTGTAATCAAGAATACAAATGCTTTTATTGCAATCATATTTTTTGTTTTGTTCTTTGTCCAAACTACAACTTTGAATCAGAAAACGGTGGAACAAAATGGAAAATTCAAAAAACAATAACAATAATAAATATAGCTGCAAGCGGCGAAAATCAGACCCGAGCACTGCCACGCAACCGCCTTCCCAAAGCCATCGGTGCAAATGAAGCCCCGTGTCCATGCCATTTTGATTAATGTTGCCCTTCTTAACATTAATAACAGCGCAGTGCAAATAAATTCTACTATTGTTGTCAAGGGAGACTTCAATGATGACATCTTTAACCCCTTTAAACCCACCGTCCATTGGAATGAACATGACATATTTCCATTAGGCTGCTTTTTTTTCTGGTGCTGCAACAACCTCAGATTTGTGACCTTTAACAGATAAGAAAAGTTTCCAATTGTCTTCTTTCTGTAAACTACTAAATACTCTGTAGTTGGATGAAATAAAGACCCGATGCTGCAACTTAGGAAGTGAGCACTGGGTGATTAAAAAAAACAAAAAAAAAAAGGAGTTACAAAATCATGGGATAAAAAAGAAAAACGTTTGGATGAACCAAAGAGACTGGGGAGCTTTATTGTAGAATGTTAAAAATTGCTCAGCTGCTTATTTTGTTTGTGTACCCATGGCAGCAGTGAACACCCTCAGCACACAAATAACCACCATGTTGAGGGTGGCAGCTGGTAATTTCTAAGCCTGATGTGCGTACGTGCATTTTTACATCTCAGGTTTGGATCAGTTGGGACAGAAAAGCTTGTGCCATTTTGGAGGGTTTAATTCTTCTCAACAATGTTTTCTCCTGCTCCAGAACTACGACACACTGGGTCTGCAGGTATTAAAGTAACACCAGGTTAGGTTGTGCTCTTTAGTTCCATCTCTGCTTGACAAACACAGTTGTCTGACACCAATGTTGTAAATGTTGTTACCTCGTCTCCTCGTCTCCTGGCTTCTATTCTGAAATAAACCATGAACCAGTGAGCAGACATAGAACTTCAGTAATGCACCCCAACGGCAAACTCAAATGCACAGGACACGGAAAGGAAAACAAATGTGAATTACTAATCCAATAGCAGCAAGGCTAGGACTCTAACTTTAAAGCACCTTCTCCTACACCACCCCACCTGTCTTCACATAATTACAAACCAGTAAGATGTGAGTCTCTGTGCACCTAAGAAGCTCGTGTAGCTTCCAACACGAGCTTGCTGGAACATGTGTTTGTCTGTGATGTGTTTGGGAGTGTGACAGGCGTCACATTTCACACTCTGCACTGGATCCTCATCACATCACATCCTCATCTCAGCTGCTCTGCCCCCTCCCCCTCTGCCAGCTACTCTGCAGAAACCCCCATCATATGCCCTAATGTTGTGGAAGATTGATCTCCACGGCCAGAATAAGCTATTATCTAGGAGGGAATAGACCGTTCTGGATCCCCAACACTCTGTCATGCTGTTACTCTGTCCACTGATGCTCTGGCTGCTCTCAGCTTCAACCACCTCATACGGCCGTCAGCATTTTGTTGGAAATGACACAGTGTGGAGCAGCAGTAGGGAGGTGTGGAGAGCTGTGACAAAGAACCCCAGGAAGAACAGAAGGAAGAGCAACATGTGATTGCTGGTTCCTCTCAGTAAAATGCAGTCAGGACCATTTTAATCAGTGACAATATTTTATCCATCAGCCGTCTTTTACATTTGACGGTGTGGTTTGATTCTTGCTGGGGAGAGCCCAGTGCAGGAGGAGCAGCAGAAAGACTCCTGTGTGAGAAATGACGAGGCATTTGTTGTTCATTTATATCGCACATTTAAAAACAACAAGTACTTATGCACTCAAGTACTTAGTCAACTGGTACTATGTTATAAAAACATAAATCAGGAAAAAAAATAAAATTCAATAAAAATAAATAAATAAGGAGCATCAAGACAAAGTACATGGACTAATAAAGTAGCCTACCTCTGTTAAAAAGAAACAAGGGGAATTTTAAAATGGAAACACCTGGAGCAGTATGTACACTTACGTCCCAACACTCAGAGGCAGCTACAGCACATGCTCAGACGCCTCTGTGCATCTTTGAATCTAAATCTTGGAGTCAACTTTGGATGTTGAAACATCTAGAAGCAGTTGTGACAGGTTTTCGTGCATCTGGTAGGCTGACCAAAGCAACCCCTCAACACACAAACTAGCCCACCTTTGGTGGGTGGATGGTGTTCACTCCTAAATCTGAGAGCTGATATGCTGACAGACTGAGGACTTCTGGACCTTTCCTTTTTTACAGAACTGCATCCGCTCAGGCATGTTCGTAGGATGTCTGCTGTGAACAGGTCTTGAGCTGATTCTGTATCATCTGGGTCAAGGTCTTGGCTCTGACTGGATGATTCTCATTTTCTGAAGTCATTCAGGGGTGGATTTATTTAAAACCCTTAAGGTCACTGTCCTGCTGCATCACCTAACTTCTACATTTGTACAACAGCTCTCTTATTCCATACATCTCTGTGGGGTTAAGCTCTGGACTCTGGATAAGGTGAATTTTCTTTTTCTGAGCTATTCTGCGGTGGATTTATTCCCATGTTCCATCTTACATCCATCTTCCATGGTCATTATCTTGTCACTCTTTATCACAAAACCCTTACTAAGCTTCAGCTGGTGGACAAAGTCATTTCATTAATTGGACTCCAAGTGTGCAGACTAATGACTCCAATGATCTTTTGTTGAAGTAATTAATCTTTGGGTTCATTTACTTTTCCCTCCAGCACTACAGATGTTCAATGGATTTGTTCAATAAATAGTTTGTAATTTCTCAGCTTACACACAGTGTGTTTATGATTGTGATCAAGATGGAGATCAGATCATTTTTTTATGGTCAATTAAAGCAGAAAACCCGTACATTTGTATTGTTTTCCTCACAAAGGTAAACCCTCTGTACTCACCATTTGATTCTGGTGTGGGCTGTATGTGGTCTGTGATCCCCCACCCCCCACCCCCCTCCTTGTTACGCCGCTGTCTGATCAGTGATATCTCCTGCAGTGAACAGGTATTCACCAGCTTCTTGTGAACGCTCAGTCTTCAACTGAACCCTGGAGGCTTGTAAAAGCTGTGACTCACATCTCTGTGCAGCCTATTGCTTTGAAAAATGATCAAAGTGTCGAGAGTTAGTGGGAGCCTGTGAAACAGACAGCAAGCCAAACAACAATTTGTATGAATCAAGCAGCCAATTCTCTGAGGGTCAGGAAAGTTGTCCTCTTTCTGCTTCAAAGAGAGAACTAATGAAGCCAGAAGTCACTGCTGTGTGAGAGAGACTCAGTGTGGGGTCAATTATTGTGGCCTGAAACCCACAGCAAACCAATTAGCCCTTAATACTGGGCTGTCAGACTGCTGATGAGGGCTGTATTCAACCACACAAGAGGACAGAGTTCAATTACTCAGGTCAAGTTAAGTAACAGAGTCCATGCTTTTCAGCTCTCTTCAGTGCAAACCTTCAATAATCCACGACACACTAAAACCAGTGTTCTTTACTGGGCTGTTCTTACTCCTTATGCTTTCTTTTTTTTCAGCTGTATTCATACAATCACATCCCTTCATTTAATCGTATGTTGCTTATTTGTAAAGACAAGAATTATAGTGGGTCTTGGTATGAAGCAAATAAAACCTCAAATTAACAACAACATATAGCTTCTTTTCACCACAGTATTATTAACAAAAAATAAGCCAAATAGAAAATAATAATAATAATATTGTGGGCAGTACTAAACATCACAATTAGCAGACCTTTATAACAAAGTTTAACATTTCACATATGTTCAGATATGCAGTTGCAGAGGTGTGGCACTTTGATTTTCTTTTTCGTGTTTTGGTTGTTTTATTTTCTCTTTACTTTTTCTTCATGATGTCACTGTGGGGCCAGTTTTCGGGGACATCCAGTCTTTGGGAGATTATCAAACGTCATGAATACTTTCCAGTAGAAAAATATATTTCTCTTTGTAGGAAATCGGACTCCCTATTATTTTTAGAAATGATCTCATAACTTCTTCCACACTGATGTGCAGTAATAGTTGCTACTCTAAGGCCACTACTTATGTCGTTCCCTCTTTGCATTGTGGTAACATCAATTCAGACTGTTTGTACTGAGCAAATTCACAACAAAAGCACTTTACACATTCAGTGCAGATCCAGTTCAATTCAATTATATTCCAATTCAGTCTAATTTACAATCCAATTCATGTTCATATTTTGATTCTAGTTTGAACGCCTCAGGCCGTCTGTGGGAACAATATCTGCTTGGAATATTGAATAATGTAAATATTTCTAGATAAAATGAATCAAACTAAAACTATTGACTACTGGCACAAAGTCAGATTTCTCAGCACCTCCAGTAAACAAACTTGGAGCACCTGAAGTCCTGTCGGGAGCCTGATGGAGACAGAAGCATTGCTGTTATGAAGCAGTTCACCAATAATGGTGGGCTCAGCTTATACTGGCTGCCAGGAGAGTGTTTTTGATTAACTGAAAATGCAAAACAAGCACACTTGGCTGACTTGCCAAGTTGTTAATGGATTTTGGTACTCAATAAAAAGTAGTTAATTAAAAATTTAGTACACAGGATTCCTCCTGCTTGTATCTGTATTTTGGATAATTTTGTTCATCTTTTGACTCGCAGCTAATTGAGTCAGCCCAACAAATTAAATCAAGCACACCACCTCAATAAGCTCTTAGTTTTCATGACAGATACAAAATAATGTTTACTGCATATCGCAGAGTAATTTTCTGTACTTGACTTAAAGACATTTACAACCAGGTTTACTCAAGTCTGGGATAGAGTTTTCAAAGGGTACTTATGATGCGTCTACATCTTTTCTGAGCTATAAACTGGTCAAAATATCTGATAGTCATCTTTGGTAGTGCTAAAAGATCAAATGATGCATAGGTTTTTGCATACTGAAGCAATCCTTCTGGGCAGTTTTGGTTGGCTTTTTCATAAATTGATTTTTAATGTTTTGGAGGTTTTATTTTAAACTCCTATACGGGTATGCCACTCTTTTCAGGCTAGAATAAACCCCAACAGACCTCGCTATGTTGCTGCAGTGCTGCTGAAGCTTTTTGTGTTCTGCTGAAGTGCTGTTCCATCATGTTTGGCTGTGTTCAAGTGTCAGAATAGCACACAGTAAGTAACTTCCATCTGTGTCTTCCCCGCATCAGTATTTGAACGAAATGTCTTGTGAGTATCAGCAGGTAGAGTTTGCAGACACACACGTAACTTTTCAACCAAGCATGGACCCGTAATGTTGCCCATAAAAGAGCTGCAGATGCAGTTTTATATCCAACCAAGCGTGTATGGTACGATTGTAGCATTGCTGCTTGTCTCCAGTTATATGATCATTTCCCAGCTGTGCTAGCTTCATGCTGTTCATGCTAACCGCAAACATTACAGTCTGTTGATGTAAATGAACTCGTTAACACTTAACTGACCAACGAGGAACTATTCATTCAAAACAAACTCATCAGATTTTAGCACTTTGTAATGTTTCTGTCCCTAAGAAGCTTCTGTTCTGTTTTTGCCAACATTAAACCATCCTAAACAGCACATTACGTCTATATGAAGTGCTTCTTAAAGACCTTTCAGGTAGGACATGGTGGGCGCAGGTTCTGCTCTGGAACCCAGTCATTATTGTGCAGCAGAAGAGCGTGTTGGCGCAGTGCTGACCTGAGCACAACACAAGTACACGTGCTGCTCCTGCACGCTGAGTCGAAGCAAAAAATACCCACTTACAGATAACCTGACTGAGCTCAGAGACTGATTTCCAACAACATGGGTTTAACAGAAGCAGGGTTTGTTTGTTTTTTTAACTTACACAGTAAAATGTTCAGCTGGAGGATCTGACTGCTCCAGATCATACACACAATCCTGATGACAGGTAGAAAGATGCAGAGCGTCTCCAAATCTACTAAAAAACTAGTTGCTTTGCCATGTCATTATCTTTCATTCCAGGTTCTTTCTTGTCAGCTGTTCTATTTTATTATACTTTTTTCTTTCAGCTTTGCAAGCAACATTTCAAATGTGTGCTGTGGTGGAGAGAGAAGGAGAGGTGGAGCTGCAGCTCAGGGACAACACCTGAGATGTTTATTTACAGTCCTTGGACAGCAGCAGACAAACTAAGGAGGTGACTGAGTGTCACTGGTGAGTGTAGCTGTGTATTATAGTGCTGACAAAGGTTTCGAGGGTAATTCCTTTTCCATATGTTTAAATCAGCTTACGATGAATGATTGCCCTTCATTTTTGTATTCTTTTATCTGCTTCTCCAAAGAAAGAATCAACAAATAGAATTACATGTCAATTCAAGCATTAGTAATATAATGCAAAACACTTATTCGGCCAAAGGTCCTTTCATCTGAGGGATGCCAGAGAATGAACACCTGAGACTGTTTCAGAAAAGGAGGGGGTCTGTTTTATGGCCTGCATCCCTAAAGTATCTGGCTTCACCAGGGATGTAGGTTTGACGCTCAACTTTAAATGATCTTTTCTTATCATGTAACTGGTGTCCAGTTTAGACTTGCTCTGGTCTACTTTACACACTGAAATTCCTCTTGTTTTTTTCATCATATTCTGCACTGTAGAAGCTTTGTTACTGAACATTTATTACAAGCACCTGCTTGAAATGACTTTTTTATTTTTTCCTCACTGAGAAACACTAAATTTCCTCACACTAACTTTCTTTGTTTCAGGTCTGAAATGTCTGAATGGATTTAAATTAAACCTGATTTCACTTTGTATCTTCTCACTTTTACTCATCTGGGATCTCGTATCGGCCTGAAACAGTTCTCCTGCACCCATGATGCCTTGCGTCCCTGTTTGACCCTGACTGTCATCTCTCTAACTGGATCCACTGGGATCCTCCACAGTATCTGGCGGTTGTGAGCCACCATCAGCTGGGAAGAAAGTACAACAACAAAGTCCCACCCACAACTGAGCAAACGCTGCCATCCTTTTTCTTAAAATCATCCTGTATGGAGACCAGGGGTCCGGTTCAGAAAGGAGGTTCAACAAACGCAAAAGATGAGTCAAAAAAACAAACTCTGAGATCAGGAACTCTGAGTTTTTGGTTTCAGATCAGCTGTTCTGACTCCGAGTTACCGCGACTATAAAAATCCATCATCAGTGGAGCTCAGATACTGTGATTCACCATGGCAACGCCAGTAAACCGATGAGATCCTCCTACTCTTCTTTGATGATTTAAAGGTTTTGTTTGCAGTCACGTGACTTCTTTCAGCAGCTGACTGCAGCGATGAAGGAAATTACAGAGCTGATGCATAATTTAAAGATTTAGTGGCAGGTACTGCTAACATGAAAAAACAACTTTGAACCAGTTGAAGATGACGAATAAGACGCATTTCAGACATAAATCAAACATAACAGACTTGATTGGATTCACTTCAAAAAATTCAGAAGAATGAGAAAAAAAAAAAATCAAGGATCCAGAAGCATCAATACATCCAGTCACTGTTAAATCCTAAAGGGACATTTCTTTCCTCGCATGTAGGAACAGGATACTAATTTCAAATAATTAATGGTAACTTCTAAATCATGTTAATTATCTGATGACTTTATGGTGAATGGAAAAGAAGAAAATGAAGTGTGTGTAGGCTTATGTGAGTCTTTAAAACAAACACTTTTCTGTCAGCTCTGCTTCATTCACTTTCTAACACTATAGCAGAGTAGGTTGTGTTCAGACAGCATCCCAGCGTTGTTAAGAAAACTGACATTAGAAAATAAATAAATAAAATTAATAATCCAAGGAGTTCGGTGTGAACGATGGACATACTGTGGGTGTCAAGACAAACAGACCCCTTAAATGGTTTCTGTATCCTGGGAGATACAGATTTTTTTTTTTTGGGGGGGGGTGGGCCTTAAGTTTGTGCACTTTTACTATGATAAAAACTTAAGGGGGGGTGGGTCATGTACGAGGTCATGTGACTTCACGTCAGCATTCAACTATATGGATACATTTGTATCAAATTCCAAAGTGGCAGCCTACGTGGACAAAGACATCGGCCATGAGGAAAATCCTTATAGTTTTCATTTTTATTATGTTTTGGCAGGACTTGTTTTAATGAAATTTTGTTCTTTAAGGATGATTTTATGTTTTGTTGTTTAAAAATAATGATAATCAGGCATATATTGTCCAGATAGGGGTATAAAATAGGAACACTTACTTTCAGATATACTTGTGCTTTGAGGACTATCCTCTATAGATAGTCAGTGAAAGATTGATTACTCTATTTTACTATGAAACGTGTATTACTGATTAATTCACCAAAGGTTTACACATTTTCAGGAAATTTCTGAGGGCATGTTTTATGCTGCAGAAAACAGTTGTAACATCTGTAGATTTTCTACCTCCTTACAATACCATAATACTCCCTCCACCAAACTTTACACCTGACACTATATAGTCATAAAAGTAGGTTTTCCTGGCAACCACCAAACCCACACAGGTGGCCTCCTATCACAGAACCATGCTGGAGATCACTGAGCTCCTGAGAGCGACACATTCTTTCACAGATGTTTGCAGGAACAGTCTGCATGCTAAGGTGCTGGATTCATACACCTGTGGACCTGGAAGTGACTGGAACACCTGGTTTACATGATTTGGATTGGTGAGCTAATACGTTTGGCAGCATAGTGTCAGTGAATCAACATCAGCTGTTCAGGTTTTTCCAACTATTTTCAAAAGGTTGTGTGCAATATTTGAAAGAGAGTAGCTAATTAATTGTCTGAAGTATGTTTTAAAAGTTAAAACATGAAATATTAAAAAAAAAAAAGGACAATGTATCTCCGGGGATACAGAGTGTAAAATTGAAAATAAATATATTATGAAAAAAATCATGGAAGTGTGTTATTATAGCCCAGATACATTTGAAAATAGCAATAAATTAGTTTTCCAAGCTATGTATACATGCTTGACCATTTACGGTATGTATGTATGATGTATACATTTCTTGTTTATTTTAATTTCTAGTCTCCGTCCTCCAAGTTTTCTTCTTCTCTTTATGCTTCTGCATGTACTCTGCAGTCAGGTCAGGGCAGTCCAACATGGTGAGAGAAGATAGAGAGGGAGGAGGGGCAGAGAGAAAGGTAGTCCTGATAAGGCTCAGGAGACCAGGGGCCTGCAGGGTTAAGTTTTCCTGGGTTTCCCAGGCCTATCCAGTTCAACTTAACCTAACAAACCCCAATCAGGATAATCAGTATCACGATGTTGTCTATCAACTCAGTACGCCTTTGGAACTATAGACTCCTGCTATGTAAGAAATATCAAAATTCGTGTTATGCTGTTCTTCCATTATGGCCCAACATCTGGGTGATATTTTTTCCAATGAGCAAACGTTCTCCATGCGACGTCTTGCCGATAAAACTTTTTACATCCGTCCGACATCTGCGAGATGTATATGTGCTGTCCAGTGGCTGCATATAATAATGTAATGCTGTCTGGGAGAGCACATCATTTTCCCTGAAAAGCGGATCGGCCAGTGGGCGGGGCTTATATAATTGGATTCAATCCTGAGAGTTACCCTGCTACGGAGCAAGCTAGCCGTTCAGCGTATGTTACCCTGGTGATGTACCTCGATAGGAGATTACCCAGTTTTGTGATACAGAAAACCCGGGGTTAACCCTTAAGTTACCTTGC
>JBAMYA010044143.1:0-12712 GCA_037176975.1 Arrhamphus sclerolepis
TCTTGCACATAAGGACACCAGGGTCAGTCTTGTGACTCCATGTAATTCACTTTAGACTGTATTAATATATGCAGAAGGTAAGTGTACATTTTATATTGGTGGGTAGAATGGCATTTTACTATTATGTGCCAGTGAAAGGGTAAGCTCAATCACAGCTGAAAGTAATTTCAGAAACTTAATGAAAGACCTTTCATAAATCCTGCACAAAAGCATTGCATTCAAATATAAGGGACCTAACATTCCAAGCATATAATATAACCATGGAGATCCTCTCTAATTATTTAGATAACTGCACTAATGAGAACTACTGCCATGAGGACTGCCATTTTAACTTTCCAAAGCATAGTTAAAAAGCCAATTTCAATTTAAAAAATGCACAGGTTTTGATGTTAGATTAGCTGAAACTGTAATGCTGCTGCTTCCACCTCTGTGTTTGAAGGAAACAGAAATAATTAAACAGACATGGAATACTGTATAAACATAAGTGTATTTGTTTATGGTGAGTCTACATGTGGAGGATTTAAGGTTATTAAACAGGAGGGAAGGGACCCTGCTGCATTTACCAACTCTGCTCACACAGCACTCATGTAAATAAGAGCATTTGCTTTTCAAATCGTCTGCTTAAAATGTGCATGCTTTCCATGGTGTGGACGAAAGGCGCAGAGGTTTGCTTATTTGAAGATTTGTCTGTTTAATCCTGAGCATGGCGAGATCTTTGACTTTAAATATTCCAGACTCAGTGGTGTCTCCCAAGTCTATTCTTGGTGGGTCACCATGTTACGAACAGCAACGTGTTTTCTTGAGCCTCTCTCCCGGGACGCAAGATTAAGTCTGAACCTCTATCCTGGATTATCCGCGCAGTCTCCAGGACATATTCAGAAGTGTGAATGACACTACCTGAAATGAAGGTCGGAAGGAAAATAGGATCACATTGGGAATTTGAACAAAATATTCTTTTAACTGGATTTATCATTTAAAGAAAATTCGAACATTTTATACACTTACAGTTGAGTTGAGAAGTATTTGGACAATGACATGCCACCACTATGGATTTGAAATAAAACATTCTAGATGTGATAGAAAAATTCAAACAATTTTAAGCAATCTGATAATTTTAAATGTAATCATTATCCTTTAGGTTACTAACTGCCTGAAATCTGGAATTTTCTCCTGGAGAGGCTTTGCCAGACCTCCTTCAATTGCTGTTTGTTTCTGCCTTCAGTTCTTTTCCTTCAGTACCTGAAAAGCTGCTCTGTTGGGTTGAGATCAGGCCACTGACTTGGTCATTAAAGAATATTGCATTATTTTTTCTCCTTCCAAAAAGTCTCAAGTTACTTTAGCAGAATGTTTAGTGTCATTTTCTATTTGTGTTGTCAGTTTTGCAGCATTTGCCTGAATGTGAGCAGCGAGACCTCAGAATACATCCTGCTACTTTGACTGTCAGCAGTCAATTATGAACACCTACCTTCTCCAGAATTACGTGACTTCTGTTGATCTGGAGAAGGGGTATTTCATTCACCAAGGAAAAGATTCTGTGATAATCCTGCTCAGTTGTTTCCATGGCTTTCCACGCCTTTTGATGTTGTTGAACTCACCAGGGTGCTCATTTATAAACATTGCGTATTCACAAAACAGGACCTGAAGATTGTGCATGTCACTTCCTGCAGAGATTGCGATCTTTAAAAAAAAAAAAAAAAAAACTTGATGGGAGAATGTGCACACCTGTATGCAAATTTGAACCTTGTGTACTAACATTTTGGAGTCGATGCCGTAAGGTGGTGAACTGAAGCCTCGTTCATCTCAATTCATATAAGACTTAAAGAGCCACGTAATCATAAACAGACAATCCTGCAGTATTACAGATGTGCTCCTGCAGTGACCCATTATTATTTCATAAACACTCAGAGAAGTACGTTTGTATATCATTCCCTCATAATCAAATGATAGTTTCCCTGCTCAAACACACCTGGTTCTAATTAGTGGCTCATTGATAGACTTGTGTAGACCTTGAAGACCAGCTGATGGCCATCCAATCAAATGTGACTGAGCAGGGAAACATCTAAAACATGCAGGACAGTGTGCCTTCAGGACCAGGGTTGAAAAACACTGTCTTATAGCGACATCTAGTCCACAGGTGGAGGTTTTCATACACCACACAGAAGCAGAACTGCTAATTTAATGATATTTTCAAAGGATGATGCTTGTATGACCGTAAAGGTTTACCTCATACTCCTGTGAGAAGTTCACTCCATCATTGGCCTTGAGTCTCTCTGTATGTTCTTCCAGCTCCAAGACAGAAATGGGAGTATGTTCTTTCATCCCTGAGGAGACAGGTGGAGAGAGTCTCTCAGTCTGAGGACATGTGAAATGAATCAGTGCTTGAAGATTGCTTGGCTGCTTTAAGAAACGTCACGGTGGAATTAATGTCCGTCACTGTCACTTATTACTTTACATTACATCTTAAATTCCGTTTTGATGATGCCAGTTTTGGAAAAATGGCTGAAATGGAAGGTGAGAAATAAAGGATGACATCGCAAAGGACTGAACTAACTTGGCTTGTTGTGGCAGCTGAAAACACTGGAGTCTGCTGGGAAAAGACCTCAAGTCTGAAACCGGGTTATTTCAGGTTATATCTTGTTTAGTAATATACACACATTTCCAAAGAAAAAATAAAATGTTGAGATTGGGACCAAAAAGGACTGGAAGTGTCAACAAATGCAGGAGAAAATGATTTAACTAAATGCCCCTCAGAGAAAGACTCCTTCTGCAGGGCTGACTATTATTAATTCATTCAGAGAATCTGGAGAAATCTTAGCAAATAAATAACAAAGATTCAAGTCTAAACTGGACACCTGGAGACCTTCAGTCCTTCAGACAGCAGCACATCAGGAACTGACATCCATCAATAGGTGATTTAGCCGACTGGAAAAGGCTGAAAACAGAGCTACATTCACAATGAAACTTTACACATAAACGCCATGATATTTGATATTTGATATTTGATATCTGATATTTAACATCAAAGCAAAGATGAATGAAAGATGAGCTGCAGCTGATATCAGATATCAGATATCAAATATTAGATATCAGGTATCAGATATCAGGTCAAATATCTGATATCTGATATCAGCTGCAGCCCATCTTTCTTTCATCTTTGCTCCGCCCCATTGTCAGATCTACCACCACCGTTTTGAGCTACGATGTTCTATTTTTCCCTCGACTGTCCCTCTTTTGTCTGAGACAGCTGATCTGGTACAGTGTGAGCAGGGCATCAGGTCTAGGATATACTTGCAGCTTGACTATGTGTTCATGTTTGTTTGCAGCCATTTGTTAGTTATTTGAGCCGCTCATCCACCCACAGAAGGCTAAATTGTTTAAATGTTGCTTTTTGTGCATTTGGACTTCCTGAACTGTATGACACATCTCTGTTCCCACAGAAATACTGGATGGAAATGGAGCACAGTTCTGCTGTGTGGCACAATCAGGTTATTCTTTGCTTTTCTTTTTTGGCTATTAAATTATACAATTATGCATTATATGCAGTCTGGGAGTTCTCTCCTGCCAACAGCAAAATGAGAAGCTCGATGTTTTAAACGTTTCCACTACTCTCTGCAACTCCAATGAACAGTCTGGTTCAGCCAGATGAAGCTCACGCTGCTTTCAGTGTGATTGAGCCGATAGTAGTCAGGAATCCAGATGATATAGAATTGCATTATAGATTTCAGATTGTAGTGTGTGTGTGTGTGTGTGTGTGTGTATGTGTGCGTCTTTGCCTTGTGTCTGGTAATTTAGTCTCCTCATTTCCACCGGATCTGCAGCGTGGGCCATCACGGAGTCCTTCATCCCTGCTATGTGCTCATTCTTGGCTGGAGATTTATGTTTCCTGGGGAAAGAAGAAGATGCAGAAACGATGAGCATGTGATCAAATGTGGAAAGTTCACACAAGCTGAAGCTGAAGTTCTGCTGACCAAAAGTGGAACAGGAGGCTTTCAGTTGTCAGACTCCCTGCATGAGTCCAGGAGGCGGGCGCTCGAACTTGGACTGACCTTATTTTAAAACTGTTTTTAGTCCTTATACATTTAATTACTTAACTCTATATTTAATCATAACTTGTCTTAAATTAATTACAAATCAGTTGTGCATGTAATGTTACAAATAACTGTAACATTACTATTAATTAAGTGAAGATTGACAAGAGAAGGACAAAAGGAAGGTTTAACACAAAATAAACCCTGAACCCAGAACTGCGGACATATTTTTTATTTGATTTGATTTGATTAAAGCAGAGACTTATGTGGCTGTAACTTTTTCCCCTCTAGTCATTAATTATAAATTTTCAGCCTCTGAATGTCAGTTTGGCCTAGGGGGAAGTTAATAAGCACCAGTTTCCTTGGCTCTCTCCATGGTCACTACACCAACGTTATTAGAAATGCTTTATTACGGTTCAGAGGACGTTTTATCAAATATTAAAATAACTCATGTTCTGGAACTGACCACACATTCTTAAATAACTCTGCATGATCACTGATCAATTATTTAACAGTGTTAAAGGGGGCGTATTGCTCCGGCGTTAACGGTGAGTTAATATTAATATACATAAATAAATTTGCCTCCGTTCTTCCACCCTGGAAGAGTAAAAGTTTGGTAAATAAAAGCAAAAGAAGGAAAAGATTTGGAAATGAGCTTCTGCTCCTCAGGACTCAGTGACCTTCATGCAGACGTTTCTCTGCTCCAACACACCTGTACGTGGTCTGGGATGGTCCGGTTCTGGTGGGTCGGTCTGTTTTAACTCTGGACCCAGTTCAGCTCGTAGATCCCAGAGCTCTGATCTATCATCAGGATCAGGACTCTCTTAGTCCTGATCCATTAATCCTCCAGCATCCATTATGCAGCATTCTGCACAAGTGTCTCCACAGTATTGATTGATTTCCTCAGTGATTAGACTGATTGATACACACATTTTCACAATCAATGCATCACTCCGCGCCGCCCACAGCTCTGTTGAGCTTTCGGACTGTGTTTCGTATGTGAAACATTTCTAGACCTGGACTGGAGAAGACTTTAGGAAGTCCAAGCAGGTGGAGGAGGACGGAGATGCTCACCTTTCTTGTTTGCTGCATCCCAGAGAAGGCAGGTAGACGGCGATCATGGAAAAGGAGAGAGAAAGTATTCATTTACGGCAGGAACTGCCACACTGTCACAGAGAAAGAGAAAAAACCCAAACTGGGCTCCCACAGTCTGCAGTTTGTGCTGAGACCATGTTTTAAAGTGAAGTTGATGCCTTTTGTGAACGGTTCTCACAATCTCTACACGTATCTGAAGGAAACATCTATATGTTAATGTATGTTATGTTCATGTTCACAGGTGTCATGGAAATAAATTAAACTAAACTGACTTGTAGGGACTTTTGTAGCTGAATGGTAATAGTTTAGTTTAGTTTGGTTTGTTTGTTTTTGCCTGGAAATCAACATCACAAATCAGTTCCATAAAGTTTATACATTACAGTAACAATTAAAAACAAAGGTCATGTGACTTTACAGCTCCAAAGACTTTATCTCCCCAAACCACACGGAGACCAGAACAGATCCACAACTCACTGGAGCTGTTTGCAGCTCCATGTCCCAAAGAATCCGAACAGTTTTGGCAGTCTGAGCAGGACTGGAAGCTAGACGCTTGTCTTAGTTTTTATGACTAAGTGACTCACCTCTTGAAGAGTAAAATGGCAATGACAACGATGATGATGATGATGACAGCCAGCACTGGACCCATCACCCACAGCATCTCTGGATCCTCCTGAGGATGTCTGATCACCCCGCTGAGCTTCACCAGGAAGGCCTCGGAGACGGGGCTGGCTGCAAACGTCTTCTGCTTCAGAGGATCAGAGGACAGTGAGGAGTCGTCCTCAGCTGCTGCTACTGATGAATTATTATAATCGAGGGGCAACAGAGACCCTGAACACAAATATAGATTTATTTCCAGTTTTTCTGGCTGTTGCAGCTGTTTTTACTACTATATTTCACTGGCGTTCACTATCGCTGAACAGCCTGACCCAAACTGTAACTCTAAGCTCAACTAGTACCAGTCAAGCCTGAATTGAACTCAATCTAAACCTTAACCCCCGTGAGAACCCCCCAGATGATGTTCTGCCTCATTAGAACTGGAAGATAACCATTTAAATGCTCTTTTGTCATTCTAGTGTCACTTTCTAATGTCACAATTCTATTAAATTTTCTCTCCATTAATTCTAAATTCATGTCTCATTAAAGACGTGGCTGTCTGGGTTTAGAAGTATATTCACACGACTTCAAATAAAAAGGGGGCAGACGAGCGCCTTGTGTTGCAGTTACCTTCTGCTGGACTGCCAACGCAGCAGCAGCTGTCCACATGCTCAGTCCACGTTGGACACGTCCTGTGTCTCCTGCGTTCAGTCAACACGGTGGCTCTGTCCAGCTGCTGAACCTTTTCTGGATCAGCAGCCAAGCTCGCCTTCCTCAGCAGCTAACCATAGCTGTATATTTAAGATGTGGCTCGTTTTTCAAAGATGATGGATCTGGATCTGGTCAACCTTCAGAACCGCCATCGAGACCTGCAGCCTCAGTGACTTGGTCTCAAAAGTGGAGTTTTAAGGTGACGCGTCTGAGTGATTTTGCTTCTTCTTGTTTTTTAACTCTACAATCTGCCATTTCCAGATTCCATCTCCCTCAGCTGCAGCTCATCTATCAGTGATGAACAGTATTTTCCCTCCATTTGCAGCAACCACTTCTCTTTTCTGCCGTCTTTTCTCCTCTGCGTTCTTTATCTCTCTTCTTCTTATGTCAGAAATTCCATTTCAGCCTCTGGAATGGATCGTTCCATTAAGCTCCTTTTCTCCCCCCCCCATCCCCATCCCCATCCACATCCCTCCACACACTCTTCAGCTGATCATACTGTTGATATGGCCTTTTAAAAATAATAAAATAAAACCCTTTCACATGTTGCACCGTGTTAACTAAAACATTTGAGGTTACAGTTTTTTTTCCTTCTCCAGCCCTCCACCGTTCTCTCGCTTCTTTCGCTCTCCCTCCCCCTAACCCCCCGTGCAGCTTTCGCAGCAGAACTAAGAAATAAGCTTACCTCCCTTTTCTCACAATGAATGTGATTATGTTTCTATTTTTGCACAGGCTTAAATCACATCGGCCACAATGAGACTTCCTGAATCTGAACTCGGCTCGTCTGCCTTCAACACAATGAAACCAGCGCTGTCCAGGGTGGTGTCTCACAAAAGGTAAAACCAGGACAGTGAACCAAGACAGAGAGCCAACAGCTTGGACTGCTCTGGTAACCAGTGAATGAAATAGCATTTACTACAAAAAAAACAGCCATTTTTTATAGCAGCGGCTGCATTCAGCCTTCAGAATGGGAGAACGTGACCTGCTCCTCTTTACAACACTGCTTCGCTCGTACAGGTTTGCAAACCTGTGTTAATGCATAGGTCTCCCAAGGTCCCCCCACAGCATTTCTGCACCAGTTTAACACCCCGACCCTTCTTCTTCTTCACCGTTGTGCTGTAGATTTACTGCTGCGCCTGTTCCGCAGCTCAGGTCAAAGTTTCAGCTTCACTGATCATAAATGCTTGCAAAGCATCTACATTCACATTTTAAACAAATTTTAAGTTCAAATGTATGGCTATGGCCATGAAGCCAAATCGTCAGAAACGGACTCGATGACGGAGTGGACAGCTGCTTCTAAACCAGGACGCAGCAGGTCCGAGGTTATTCACGCTCTTTTATCAAAGTTTTAATGACATCCGTTCCGTCCGCTGTGTGGTTTTGTTTTATGTACATGTGTTTTTTTTTCTGCAGCTCAAACAAATAATAAAATACTTAATAATAGCCAATAATCAGCCAATTAATGGCCAAATGTCTAATTGGTCTATCTCTAAAATCATCACCATATTTTCCGTTGTATGTTAATAGTGGATATAGATGCAGTAGCTCAGAGCTCACCACATGGCTCAGGCGGCCCTCACCCACTCTTTAGTTATCCTGCTGGTGTCCCGGGCTGGGAGATCACCCATAATGCACTGAGACCCTCTCTACTGCAGCATCCATGCCACTATAACACAGCCATTACCCAGGTAACCCTTCTTCAGGTAGTTAGTGTTTTGTCTCTCCTTGTGTGTTCCTGCAGAGATCTACGGCTCTGCAGCTTCATATTCCAGTTACTGGCCCGTCTAACCTGCCCAGTACAAATGTGTGCTGGTCTCTTTCTCCCCTGCTGTCCTTGTCCTTCTCCCCGACTGTTCAAGACAGATGGCTTTGAACAGAAAATATTTTAAAGTAGTAAAGCAGCACATAAACTACACGACATCAGCGTTATTCAAGGATGGTTGCTACTCTTACATACATGAACATATATATATATATATATATATATATGTATATGTTCATCTGTTCCTTTTAAAATAACTGGATTCATTAATTCAGAGCAAACAGTCCCATCAGTGATGGGGAGCTGTCCTGGGCCACATCCAGCAAAAAAAAGAAAAAAAAAAGAAAAAGGCTCAGATCAGGAGCCACAGATGGTATAGTTTTTTTTCTTTAAAAAACAAACTGCAACACAATTTTTCTTCTGAGCTGAATTTAAACTAAACCTTATTTACTGAAAAAAAAGACTGTCTTAGAAAGTTGGTGACCAAATGACAGTAATCATGATGACACCGACGTGGTGACAGAGAAGAGCTTGGTAGCAGCCAGGAATGCTAACGGTTCCTTCACCTGGCAGCTCGTTAACATGCTGGTGGGTTACAACAAAATACCACCAAGCTGTTTTGTCGTGTCTTTCTTTGTCCTCCGGCCTGTTGATGGGAGGTGTGGACTGAGAAACTGTTGCTGTCAGGGATTCTTTTCATGAACATCAACACCAGCCAACCAGAGAGGGACCTTTGGCTCCCCTGAATTCACCCTGGTCTCTTTTGTCCCTTTTACACCTCTTTCTCCGAGTGATCTTTGTTGGCCTGACGGCTACTTTTGAAGGTCACAGCCATCTGCATCATCCAGGGTCATACAGATAATATGCCTCTTTTGTTGAGTTTGCCTCAGCTGATGAACACAACATTCCAGCCAGTTTGAAACCAATAAGAAACCATTCAAACTCTGAATGCAGGTACCAAAACCTGAAGGTGCAGGTCTCTACTAAAGTGTCGTATCCAGCTGGTTAGATGCTTGAGGTCTGGGCCACCGCCTGGTTTGGCCCAAGCTGTTTTCCAGTTGTTGCAATGTAGCAAAAACCGTACGGTTCTGAACCCAGCCAAACAGTGTGAATCCAGGATTACTCTGAGCCCACTGCCTCTCCACTTCAAGTGGAGCTAGCTGAGGTGGTTCCAACATCTGGAGGCATCCTAACATCTGACTACATCCAGGATACGGCCCTGGAGGTAACAGCGTTGGGTTTGTCCAACCAATCAGCAGCTAACTGGCTCCACAAAATCAGGTGACCAACTGTGACAAACCTTTTGTTGAAACGACTTTTAGACCTCAGCATTAAATCAAATAAAGCTCTTGTACATGCTTTGCTCATCATAAAATGTGTCTCACACGAATTAAGGCTCGTTGCCGTTGTTCATTAATAAGCAGAAATGTTGCTGGTAAAAACACACAGAAGCTACTTACAGACTCCTGATCCTGCAGCTCGGCCAGAACAAAGCAGCGGTACTGCTGCTGGCCAGGAAGAAGCTTGTTGTAGTAGCCATTGTATTTCCTTTCATCGCCTAGAATGAAGACCTCCGGCAGAGCGTCAAGTTTAGCAGAAATGAAGGGCTGCAAGACGTCCTGGTCCTCCGCCTGCAGACTGCTGTCAGCCTCCAGGAGCTGCCAGTAGGACGACCAGACTTTTTTAGATCAGCAATATTAAAAGGCGACATAATAACACAGCATGGTGAGGCTGATCATCCAGCTGAATTCCTCCAGATTCGTCCAGATTCACAGTTCACAGGGCTAAATGTAACAATAAGAGTTTTAATGGTTTATACACCACCACAATGGATTTAAAATAAAACAACCATTCTCAGTCACTGGTGAGGTTGAAGGGAAACGTAAAGCTACGGCTGCACTGCTGAGAATGTATTTATCTCTGGTCGACTGGTCGCCTTATTGCAGGCTTTCAAGTTTTTTATTCTTTGCAGTTGTTGAAAGACAATAAGAAAAGTCTGTGCTTTTGCACTGTGATCGGACTTTCGATTTTACTGTAACTGACTTTAAACTCTGAAACATGTTACGCATGAGAAAGTTGGGCACAGACAGCTGGAGAAGTTACTTAATGTACCATGTGATGCAGAACAAAAACAAACGCATACAAATAGTTCATTCATCAACTTCACAGAGCTTTCATGGCGTTTCTTCACTTTGTGTTGAAATATCTCTCTTAAGTGACCATATTCTGACTAATTTTGCTCCTGTGTATATAATAGATTAAAGTACAGTGCATGCCTTTAATTAATAACATACAGGAAGGCGGTCTAAGCTTAACTTGATGCAGTTCATTTGATGAGAGACTCGAGCTTGACTTGGACCTAAAAGATGACTTATGAATGAGCGGCTGACAGTGGAACAGATTCACTGACTGAATACGGAGGCGTGCACGCTTCACGCTCACATTTAGCCACATGCTACGAAACTGACAGGACGGTGCGGATGGATAATGACCCTAAACAAAGCGCGAAAGCAAATCAAGAGCTTTTGAAGGCAAATAAACTGATTATTCTTCGGCCTCCTGATCTGAACCCAGCAGGACCTACTTTTCAGTGAGTGAAGGTGAAACAGAGGCAGAAAGACCCAGGAGCCGAAGGAGGCCTGGAAAGGCATCTCCAGGTAGAAAACTGAAACCTCAAAGCTGAAAGTCTTCAATTTCAACACAATTGTTTTATTTCCAGTCCATTGTGGTGGTCTATAAAAGCAAAAATCAGAAAAAAAACCCAACTATCTGCACTGTTGGATTCTTGACTGAAACAGAATAATCTCTCATTGTTATTCATATCAACAAAGTTAAGCTCAACCATCCACTGACCTCAAGTATGTCCATCTCTTCAGGGTTTTCCCATCTTTTCTGAGAAACTGGGGTTTCAGGAACAACCGCTATGTAGAAGCACCTGCATCAGACACACCAAACACAAGCAGCACGCTTGTCTTTGCTCATTTCATTGATTGTTAGACATCTCACAGACGTGCTAATCTGGGGTGTTAAGTGCCAACCACATTTAGTTTGCCATCTGCTCTTTGTCTGAACGTGTCTTGTTCGCAGGTGTTTGCCTGTTTTCCTTCAGTTGTCTTTGCTTTAGGATGCTATTATGGTTTGTGGGGAGTGCTTTGTCCGTCCGAGGATGCCTGTTTATTGGTGACATCACAGCTAACCATGTTACTGTTTAAAAAGTTAGGATGTCCCTGCCTGTGCAATCACCATGGCAACAGGGAAGTTTTGAGGTGGTAGGGGGCTGTTTTTCAGCATGTGGTTCTGGCAAACGTCATATGACTGAAGGAGGGGTGGATGGGTAAATGTAACAATGCATTCTTAAAAAAAAAAAATCTGCTGCACAGGGGCAGATCTATAGGGGGCAGCCCCCCCCCACCCACTGACAAGCCTTGACCCCCTGTTGCCTCCCCTAATTTTAATGTTCTTAAAAACATACTAAAGATAAATCACTACTATGCTCAAAAGCCCCACAATGCATTGAAATAATGGATGAATTAGATTTCTTTTTTTTTTCAACTATAAATAATCTTTGACCCCTTAAATTCTTAGCTACGCTCCTGCATGTGATGAACCTCCTGCCAGCTGCTGTTAAGATGAGACGACGCAGGCAGCAGTGGAGAGACTGAGCTGGCAAACATCTGTCGATTAAATATGTTTCCACAGGTGATGTTGTCACTTATTTTCAATAATAATCAACCTGGAACCAACCGTCCAGTACGTCCGTTATTGCTAGCCAAAATCGTCTCTTATGTCTGAATTATTGGAGCACATCCCATATCCCCACAAGAACATCATATGAAGCATTCATATTTCAAAATATATGTATTAAATAATATATATTGTTTATTATCTATCTATAACTGGCATGTATGAATCCTGTAGGTCGCTGTTTATTTGTCACTAGTTTGTTTTCGGACATTTTAAAATGCAAATGTGGATCTTTTGTTGACTCCATTTACATGGACATTGGATTTTCCTCATCCTGCACTGACCTCGACCAATGACCTCCTGCCACCTTCCCCCCGCCCCCCACCATTTAAATATTCTAGGGTGATGAAGATGAAACGAACTCAGACACACAAAACAGCAATCCCAAACATGCAAACAAAGAAACTTCCATCTGATTTCAGAGAAAAGAAAATAAAGCTGTTAGAACGGTCCAGCCAATCAGCTGACTGGAATCCAACTGAAGACCTATGAGAGAACTAAAGATCAGAGTTCATAGAAGAGGCTCACAGAACCTTCAAGGGTTGAAGGCTTTGTGTGAATGAACGGCCTGAAAATTACAACAAAGGCTTTTGTACCAAGTATTTAATACACGCATGTTCAATACTTTTACATTATTACACTTAATTTATGTATTATACATCTGTGGTTTGATTTCTTTGCATATGTAGATTCCATGGGTTTTTGCCAACATCTGCTGAATGTTTGATGTCAAAAACACCTTCAGACATATATATGTATATATACATATATATATATA